>JAKCWG010000315.1:0-143367 GCA_021464415.1 Lonicera japonica | reverse complement strand
CTTGCCAGATTTGCGAGTATTTTCTTTGGGTTTGAGTACGTAACAACACAAGCACAATAGTTCTGCCTTGCCTTCCCCATCTTTAATTAATGCCTTGTGTAAACTATTATGTCATGCCACTTTAATGGGCAGAGTATTGTACTTAGTTGATTCGAAGCCCTAATTAGTTGATTCAAAGCCCTAATTGCCTAACTTTACACCTCAATTGTTTGATTTCGCACTTAATATTCGTGGTTGAGGCCGTAATCTTGTTGCTCTTTGTTGGATATTGGAACCCTAACATACTTGCCTTTTTGTTGGATGGGTGTGAATGAATAAAGAATTTAACAAATCCGTGCTATTATGTTGATTTCACACATTGAAAGCTGAATTTTTATTTTTACCCTCATAAAACTCACGTGTTGTGCATGTGGACTTAAAATTCTGTTAAAAACTTAACCCTGTTAGCAAAAATGGTCAATTGCAACAAATTATATAGTTCAATGCATTAATTGCTAAAATTTATAGTTTATATGATAAAGTGCTAGCAGAGTCATAGTTGAGGGGGGCAAAGTACAACTAAACCTCAATTCATTAACTACATTACACATCTATAATTGGACTAATGTATATGATGCCTTTGTTAATTTAATTTAGAAATTTTAGATAATCACTTGCTAAATTATGTGTACGTATATGAACATATTAAGATTGATGCCTCTCTTGGTTATTTAGGAATCAATAATTAATCATTACTAAACGGATTTTGTACCATTAATAAAGACTTTATTATAACAGGGGAAAAAAATAAAAAACGACGACAAAGGAATGAATGAATGCGTCTTAAAATTTATACAATTGGTTAAATTAAATGAATTTTAGTTATGGGACGATTTGTGTCTGACTTGGCTCCCTTTTGCCGTTTCCGTTTCTTCCATCTAATGAAAAATTTTCACAAAATTAGTTAGAAATGATCTCTATAATGAGTAGATTATTTCTACAATTTCATATAAAATGAGACTGCAAGTAAGTGTAATAAAACTATATATGTTCATTTTTGAACTTTAAAATTTTAGGCTCCGTTTGATTGCAAAGATGGAAAAGAAAAATAAATTTACTTAGTTTGTATGAAAAGATAGAAAATAAGGTGAGAGATTTTACTCATTTTATGAGTATATCCTCTATCCTTCAATGTTTTGGTGGAAAATTTTTACTTACCACCAAGTAAAGAAAATTTCTTCATGGAAAAACTTAAAAATCAAGAGGACATCACTTCTCTCACTCAACTTATTTTCCATCTTTTCACCAAAACTAATTCAATTTAGTTTCCTTTTCCACCTTGCAATCAAATGGAGCCTTAGATGATCATTTTATCCACTTCCAATTTGAATTGTTTAATAAAAATTTTTGAAAATGATCTACTCATTATACAGATTTATACTAAACTAAAATTTGTGAAAAATTTCATCCATTTAGGTCTCGAATTAGACTTCATTGGACTTGTATAAAATGTGTAATGGAGGGAGATAAGTCCCTTTATGATGAAAGATTCAAGACCATATTAAATTTAAATTGTAATGATTTTCAACTTTGATTTGTATGATTATATTATAATTTTAACGTAAATCTTATTAACTTATACAAAAGAAATCAAATAAATTCATTATTTGAGTTAAAAGTTTGACATAAAATGTTAGTCATTATTTTTAATAACTTTTTGCAATATTTATGTTAAAATTGTTAACCTAAGGTCTTAATCTTATTTTGATAATAACAATAAATCAATCATGTCTAATTTAAAATATTTCTTGATATAAGTATATAGTTCATTTACTTGGAAAATTCAAGAAAAACAAGATAAGGACCACTCTTTCACTATTCGATCATTGAACAAGACAAAAAAGATCAAATCTCTCTATGCAAATCATGAAGTACAAAGTATCAAAATACTATATGAAAAGCTTTAAGGAAAAAGCTTCAAATGAAGATCGATCCGAAGAAACAAATCAAAGCATTCGAAAACTCGTTAATTCAGTAATTAAGTGAATGCTTAAGATTTATGTAAAGTTACTTTATTGATCAAATCTCTATGGCTCAAACATATTCATGCATCTTTTAAAGATTGATTCAAACAAGCTTGAAATTAAATTTATTTAAAAAACGTCATTTTACAAAGATCGAGTTTCAAAATAAATTCATATTAATTTTAAATGATCATATTTTAAGCTCTAATAAAAATAAGTATCTTAGCAACATTTCTTTGAGTTTCACAAATCATTAGAATTGTATTTGGAACTAAATTGTTAAATTGCAAAAATGTTTTTATTTTACATTTAAAATTAGCTCAATTTTCTCACAATTTTGATCTAACAGTAAGATGGAGGCCTTCCCGAACTCCGATCATTTTAAAATTTTTACAGTAGTTAGACAACATCTCTTATTACTTTTGACTAAAATTTGAGCATGATCCAACGGTCAAATTGGGAGAAATTATCAAAACAAATTTGAATGTTTTGTTAAAACTAGTTGTTGGAAAGTTTGAAAATGTATACCTTTGACCCAAAACCTTTCTTAATCATCCCCAACGACCATATGGTTTTGCAAGCTATATATATGAGGTCCTATACATGTTTTAACACAACTTGAATCATTCTACAAACTCATTTTACATATATATAAAGTTATTCAAGTATTCAATTCATTTCATTGATCATATTCTTCATTTTTGAGCTATATACTTTGATCAATCTTGATAACTCTAGTTTGAGCTTTATTTGTAATCTTCAAATACACTTGAGAGTTATTGTATTGGTGTATCACCACAAATAATTCATTATTTATTTCAAAAGAGAGTTTGTCTCTTTGTAGAGCAAGAGAGCATATCTTGTGAGAAGTGTAGTGGGTATAGCTACATTGTGAGTGTTGTGTGCATAGTAACATTTGTATTGAGGTTTGATCTTCACCCGAAGAAGATTGAATAGTGGAAATTCTCAGGGAACTAACTGAGCGCGGACTATAGTTTGGTAAACCAAAACCGTGTGGACAAAAAGCCTTGGACTTCAAATTGGTTAAATCTTTCTTACTCAATTTCTTTATTTATTTGTTATATTCATTTATTGAAGTTTCTTATATTGTTGCTTAATCTTGGGATTGATTGTTTGATTGATTATTTTCCTTGATAAACTTATTTAGCTAAATTGTTTTACTTAAACATTTTGAAAAAGTTTTGAATTCCGCATTAAAGTTTTTAAACCCTATTCACCCCCCTTCTAGGGTCATTATCCGACCAACAGTTATAATTCTAGAATGTGTCATTTTAATTAAAAGATTATGTAATCAAATATAATTCTAAGATTGGACTAATTTTTACATTAACAAAACATAGACAACGTGTTTATAGTTATATAAAAAAATTAGATAGAGATATTATCTGAATTCTAGATATCCGATGGAATAAGAATATATAAGAATAGTCTAATATACTATCCAAAAGGATACGAAAAAATATTTGAATAGTAAATTTAAAAATAGATATGAATAATGAATGGTGTGGTATCCGGTCCGCATCCAATCTATTTACACCCCTAGTTGTATCTTTACAAAATACAACCCATATAATTAAAGAAAGAAAATGTTTACGTGAAAGACTGTAAGTTTTATTAAAACTTACGGTTAAATATTAGCCACATATTTAGGTAAGGATATTACTAAATTTTAATCCATCTTTATCATTATTAATATTTTAACTCATGCAAAATAGTAAATTCCATTTATTTTAAGTAATTATTTCTTATTCTTTCATTAATAAATTAAATTATTAATTTTGACCAAAAAAATTAAATTAAACATAACATATTGATCAAATATTATTTTTTAATATTTCAAATTAAGAATCCAATATTTTTTTAATGTCTAAAATTATAAGTATTTTTTTTATTTATTTCTAAATAATCATTTCACCAAACTTTATAGAAAAACAAGTTATAGTTTTAGCAATTCAATTAGCCTCTTTTACTAGTTTTAAAGCCTTTTTTTTATAAATATAAAAAATATATATTATATACTTGAGCATATCCTATTTCTATTTGATAATGAAAAAAATCTAATTTAACATTGATACAAATGTCACAAGGTTAAGTGTAAAAGTCCAATTTTTTTGGATGCCTCAAACTAGCTATCTCAATTTTAGCGTAAAATTCACTTAAGCTCTTCTAATACTTTAATAGTTTTAAAGTCTATTTATAAATCTAAAAAAATATATTATATACTTGAGTATATCATATTTCTAATTTGTAATGGATAATTCAATTTAACAATGATACAAACGTCAGATAAATGGATTTGTGTAAAAGACAAAAAATAGCTTTAATTTTGTAATTATATATGAATTTAATGATAGTAGATTTTTTTTTTCAAAACTACATATAGAGTTTGAATAAGAATGGATATCCTTCTCAAATTTGTTATAAAAAATTGTCTGTAAATTTAAAAAACTTATAATATTTTTCGTGCTAACAAAGTCCATTCTTTAATTAGGTATCACTTTAATATGTAAGAGAAGCACCCGCTGTCTCACCACCGGTGGCTATGCTGCCCTCCACAAGATTGTTGATTGGGGTTTGAATTTTACAAACCCTGACGACTTGCAACAACATAGGTATTTATTTATTTGTGAACTGTCTTAATATTTTTATTCACTCTTACTTTATACTCCGTACTTTTTTCTTTTTTTTTTTTGGCAATTACTTTATACTTTAAACTAAAAAAAATTCTTATTTAGGTGCCTCAACTATTAACCACGTATCACTTTAGCCTTTTCCAATTTTTCCCTTAAGTTGGACAAAATTAAAGTTATTTTTGCCATTTTAATTGAAAAGTAAATTTAATTAGATAAATTTTAAGTTGGTTCGACAAAAAAATAGTTTGGTTCTTTTCAACAACGGTTTAAATTTTTATTTTTTAAAATCTCAACACAACATCATATTAAACATCTTATTATCAACCACCAACAATTTAAGCCATAACTAACACATCCCAACCATTTTAACATGACACGAAACTCGATCATTTAAAACCAGAATTTGAAACCAAATCAATGGAAGACACAGACATCTGGAGTAAAAAGCTAAAAAAATTATAGAGAGTAAAATCCGTGCACCTCCGGCACCACCATCTCCACTTCTACATCCACTCCAACCACCTCCACCACCACCAACCTCCAACCTTCTTCTTCATCCTATCACCACCATCACTGCCACAATCTTATAAATGTGTACAAAGACACAAATCAAGATCTATATCCATATATATATTGACATGCCCTCTACTCCCATTCAATTGATTTCAATTTGGTTTAACTTTTGGTGGTTTTGCGTGTTCCAGTCCTTGGCAGCAACTTTTTTAGATGTTCCTAAGGATATAGGGGTCACTTGTTACAAATATCTCAAAATTTGCGACATTGCATAGACAACGATTGTAAAAATTCTCATATACACATTGCGGGCGTCATTTATTAAGTGTTTCCGACATTTAGAAAACGCCGTGAGATCAACTATTACTTGTACTGTCGATAGCGGTGCGAACAGTGGTGAAGCCAGGAATTCTATCAACAGGGGGCAAAATTTGGTCCTAAATCAATACACACTAAATCATATTTAAAGTCATAAAATTTGAACGCAAACATAATAGTATTAATAATAAGAGTTCATACAATTCAAATAACAAATGCGAACAATTATGAAAATTACAATAACATTCTACGGTTCTTCAATAATTAATAAATAGTTCAAGATATACACTAAATATTCAACAATTAATTAATAATATAACTAACATAATATTCAACAATTATAAATTCAAAACTAAATAACTAAATATTCAATAATTAATAAATAGTTCAAGATACATACTTAATATTATGCAATATTGCAATTAATAAAAAAACACAACTAATATTATACAAGTATTCAAGAAATAATATAATCCCTAATTTTTAAAAATAGATCTAAAAATATACCTATGAAATGGAAGAAGTCGTGGCCGGCGAATGAGCTGTGGACGGTGGACCTGTGGTGGGGTGATGGTGGCACGGTGGTGGTGAAGAAGTGGTGAAAAATGGAGTAGAAATGGTGGAGAAAGAAAAGAAAAAAAGAAAAGAAGCAGCCAAGCAGCAGCTGCGCGGGTCTATGGCAGAGAAGAGAAAGAGATAGGTTAATAATTAGGGTTTTTCTTTTCAAGTTTGCTATTTACAAATGGTTCCTAAAGTTGTTGCACCTTACAATTATGCCCCCTCAAGTTTATTTTTATGCATCTAAGTCCCTAAAATTTATTTTTATTTTATATATATATAAAAATGCCCCAAACCAAGGGGGCGCCTGCCCCTACATACCTTCGCCCCTAAGTGCGTACATGTGATATAGTATAATATATACAGGTACCGTGAACTTGCTTCTAGAATGGATGAGGCCTTGAGGTTTATGTCTGCCGCTGGAGTTCCGATGGACTATCATCCTAAAATGACAACCACCAATTTTTGGACTTCTCATGAGTGCTTGCATTTACCATATGAGCAATCTGATGCAAGGTTTTGAACCCTCAAAATAAGCTCGGGAGGATTACGTTGATAACAAGAATGAGTGTAGCAGATATTCTTCCCAACCTAATTAGGGCAGTTAAAAGGTCAGGCCAAATCGTCACTTGGGTTACTGCCCCGAACCAGGGGGCGCTTGCCCCCTGCCCCTACATACCTTCGCCCTTGAACAACCGAAATGATCTTATTTGGTCAAACAAATCAAATTTGGCGCATATAGTAATTCAAAAGTCAGGGCTTATGTTGGCAGAATGGCGATCAACAAATGAAGTTATTGTTACTCGCAATGCAGCATGCACAGATACTGTAGCAGGTTCGCATGGCAATAATATGGTCAAGTGCAACATTGACGCAGTGTTATTTTCTGATCCTGTTAAAATGGGTTTCGGTGGAGTAATTCGAGACATAGCCGGGGGCTTTATTGTAGCTTGTCAGGGGTCAATCAATGGCCGTTTTAGCCCGCTACTCGCTGAAGTTATTAGGCTCCGTGAAGTTCTAAGCTGGCTCAAAAATATAAGCGTTGGTAATTGTATTATCGAGCTAGACTCTCAATTGTTAGTCCATGCTGTTAATTGTTTAGTCGAGGATTGCTCGAGTGTTGGTTTGATTGTTGATGATTGTAAAGCCTTGATGGTTGCGATCGTTAATTCTTTGGTTAGATTTGTTTATAAATCAACAAACGCAGTGGCTCATTCCATAGCTAGAGCAGCTCGTTCCATGTCTGGTCTGAAGGAGTGGGGTATGTCTTGTCCTTCGTTTATTTTAGATGTTTTGCAAGCTGATTTGATCTAATATATTTCATTCTTGATTTAAAAAAAAAAAATAGCATCTGTTAGTTTTTTTGTAAACTTTAAATATATAGTAATTTTATCTTCGTTTTCTTCTTCTGTTTATTCCTATTCATTTCTTATGTTAATTTTAATTATTCATTTATTTTTTAAATTATTTTATACAAGCTAAATTTTTTTCTTTAATTTTCTCAATCCTTCTTAATTTCATTTTATTTCTTAAATTATTTGAATTTTAAATTTATTTTTTATTTTTTGAAATTTTCGGTTCTTATTTTTTATTTTTTTATTCTGACCCTATTTATTATTTTTTTTCATATATTTTTTAATTTTTTTATTATTTATTATTAAATTTTTAGTTTTTAAAATTATTTATTTTATTAATTAAAAAATAGAAATTCAAAAAAAATAATAAATTAAAATTAAAGAAAAAATAGAATTAAAATAAGCTTAAAAATAAAAATAAAAAAGATGGAAAATGAAAAAGACAAATAATAATAATAATAATAATTCAATTTTATTTATGATCCCAAATTCCTTAATTACTTAAAATAATATTTGGAAGATGAGCCAAACTTCAATTCTATAAATATAAAAACAACTAAATCATTTTGGAAGTTTTCTGCACAACGTAGAAAACAAGTTTTCCGACCGGTGACAGTACTAGTGATCTTCAACTAATTTATTACTCCCTCCGTCCCACAAAGATAGTCCACTATTCCTTTTTCATCTAACCCAAATTATATCTACTTGCCTTTTAAAGAATGCACTAAAATTTTCTTTTTCCTAATGTACCCTTATTTAATTACATTGTTATCAACTTCAAAATAATTAACTTTACCTAATAAATACCCATCTCCCATAGGAAAGATAAAAAATATATGTTCATCTTATAATCCAATGTATTTATTATAGTAGAATAAATGAGGGTATAATAGGAAAAATGTGGAAAAAAATTATGATTCCAATTACATTAAATGAAGTTTCTTAATCTATGCAGGAAAAAAAAAATGAGTCTATTTTTATGGGACAGAGGGAGTATTATAAATGTTGTGGTGCATAATATAATTATGAAAAAAAAAGGAAGAAGTGAACGCGTTCTTTGACGTGCACGAGCAAGAAGGTAGCCACCCAGGTGGAGTTCATCTCGAGATTACATGCAAAGACGTGTATGAGCGCATAGATGGTTCCAGAGAGACACCCTTGGGTAAGATAATGACCAAAACTACCGATGTTGACCCTAGGCTCAACACCTCGCAGTCTCTAAAATTTGCCTTTATGGTTGCTGACCGTCTTAAACATAGGAAGATGTCTTCGACAGAGTAAAATTTTAAAGCTGCATTTGACACGTCGGATAAGAGGGTGAGATAGGATAAATTTATCTTATCTTATGTTTAGTGTTCGTCGAGATTGAATATCGGGACGAATTATTTATCCCACTAAAGGTTCTTATTCCACCTAAGAGGTGATTGTTTTATCTTGTTCAAATATGATCAAATAATTCAATCCAATTTTTTAATATGGCGCGTCAAACACAACCTAAAATTTATTTGTTTCCTTTCTTGCTAAATTAGTTGTGTCATTGCTAAGAGGACATGTTCTTTTTCTAAATTAAAGATTTTCTTGATTGTATGGTGATGCACATCCAAAACAATCACAAATAAGTTTGTGTACATTCCTCTATTTACTTTGGACTGTGAGAGTTTGGTTGATGCTAGACAAAGTGATATTTACCTGCCCGAAAGTAATTATCTAAATGACCGTAAGTTGAATATTAGCCACATATTTAATTAAAGATAAATATTACTAAATTTTAACCTTATCTTATCATTATTAACATTTTAACCCATGCAAATATAATTTAATGTCTGAAATTATAAGTATTTTTTTATTTGTAAATAATCACTTCACCAAACTTTATAAAGAAACAAGTTATAGTTTTAGCAATTCAATTAGCCCAATTTAATAGTTTTAAAGCCTTTTTTATAAATATAAAAAAAAATATATTATATACTTGAGTATATCCTATTTCTAATTGGTAATGAAAAAATATAATTAACATTGATACAAATGTCACATGATTGAGTGTAAAAGTCCGTTTTTTTTTTTTTTATGTTGCAAACTGATTATTTCAATTTTAGCGTAAAATTCACTTAGGACATCTCTAACAGTAATGTATATTTAGGTTTTGTATAAAATATACAAAACTTGAAAAAAAATTGGGCTCCAACAATCTTTTAAATTTAGCTTTTGTGTAAAATGAATGTGTAAAATACACCCCAAGTTTACACTGCAATGTCAGCTTTTTCTTTCCTCAATTATTTTATAAAACTTTAAAATATAATAACTTTAATAGAAATCATGTATTTTAATAAAAATTATATATCTAAATCTACTCATCAAGACCAACAAATCAAGATCCATTCTTGTTATATTATTATGTATACCAAAATTCATGAAAAAATAATTAAAAATTGCATAAAATGATATCTAATATGCATAATTATCTATTAGTTCATTCAAAATTTACATAAAAGTTTAAAAATGTACCATTGGAGCATTTTTTTTTACACTTCAAGTTTTATGTAAAAGTGTCTTAACACATAGGATTTACACAAAAAAAATTACACAACGGTTGGACATGCTCTTAACCTCCTTTAATACTTTAATATTTTTTAAAGTCTCTGTATAAATCTAAAAAAATAAATTTATATACTTTAGCATATCCGATTTGTAATTAGCAATGGATAATTCAATTTAACAATGATACAAAAGTCAAATGGATGGATTTATGTAAAAGACAAAAAAAATAGGCTTGATTTTGTAATTATGAATTTAATGATAGTAGATTTTTTTTCCAAAACAAAACACAAAGTTTGAGTAAGAATGGGTATTCTTCTCAGGTTTGTAGTTTGAAATTGTCTGTAATTTTAAAAAACTTACAGTGTCTTTCATACTAACAAAGTCCTTATTTGCCCTTATAAATGTACTGATTGAATTTGCAAGAAATCTAGATCGGTTAATGGGTCACTTTGAGACGTGTTTGTTTTGTGTTTTATTCTGATCCCCCTACTTGTGCGGGTTAGAAAATAGTAAATGGAAACAAAAATTTAAACAAAATAAATTTTAAAAGTACAAATATAAATTTTATATCTTCTAAAATTTAAATACATAATCTCTGTAGCAAAACAAATAAACAAAGCAAACCGTGTTCCACCCGTTCTAATCAAATCCATCTCCATCTCTAATCTTGCACCATAATTATTAAAAAGTGAAAGTACACAACACACATGAATAGAAGGATAGAAGCATAATATTTATTGATACAAAAATAGTTTTAAGAGTACCGTTTAACGCAACAAATACATTAATCCACTCAATCTCATACATTAGTCCTTTTTGGTAACATCTTACAAATTATCCGCCTCACCTTTATTACATTGAACTATTATTACAACTTTTAGCAAATAAAATGTTAGTATAAAGGAATTAGTTCCACACTAATATATCGAAGACTTGCTAATAATAAGAACAATAAGTTAAACATGTTGGATTAATTTTATATTAATACAATTAGGCCTCGTTTGATTCGGGTATTAAAAAGTGGGATGGGATTATTAATACCACTTTTTTTATAATACCTTGTTTGATTCGCACAAATGTGCTGAGATTACTAATACCGGTACTAACTTAATACCTTCTTTGTGCTATAATTTAATACCAGGGGGAGGTGGTATTGTTTATCCAGGATTAATAAAAATGAACCATATATTTTCAAAAATGTCACTACTACTACTATATTATTATTATTTAAAAAAATTTATTTTTTTTAAACTTTTTTTTAAAAAAAAAATTTAATTTTTTTATATATATATATTTTTTAAAATTCCTTTTTTATTTTTTTTTTTTAAAAATTTGTTAGTCCAAAATATAATTCCGTATACAAGTTACAGAACCAAACATGGTATTAATATTAGCATGAGATATCCCAATATTAATACTACATGAATCAAACAGGGTATTGGTATTAAATTAATACTAGGATTAATAGTCCAGTATTATTAATACTGGTATTATTAATCCTACTGATCCTAATACCTAAATCAAACGAGGCCTTAGGGACCACACATGTATATAATTAATGTGTGTTATCATTTATAAGCCTAAACTCAAGTGATCTAAATTAAGGTTTTAAGTAGGCTTCGAGATATATATTTGTCATGGAATTAATGTCTAGATACATATGGGCAATTTCTAATTCTATGAGGGGCAGAATTAGAAATAGTGAAAGTTGGCAACCACCGCCAACCGCCATATATATACTTTGGGTTATGGTCCCCAATCTCTCCCTAATTCATTTTTCTCACATCCTCTCAAGAGGGAACTTAAGAACTAATAGGGAAAGGGATTGGAAGACGAACCCAAGAACCGCTCTTCCACTCAATATTTATCAATGGATTCTGGTACGCTTCCGTTATGATCTTTCTTCTTCTCTTTTGTTTCAACATGGAATTTCAAAAAACATGTTTTAAGATTCGGTAATGGTAATTATGTTCTAACAAGTGGTATCAGAGCGAACCCATGTTTAATTCATACAGAATTTATAAGTTTTGATTCATGAATTGTAGATTGATATTAATATATATGTTTATAAAAGAAATCCGGAATGCTCGACAGACCATACAGATATATGTAGTATTATATTTTGTATATATGTTTATATATATACTTGCATTTTCGATCTAGGATTTCTTTTCCTTTTGGCAGTTTATTAAATATATAGATACATGTGGATGTAATCATTACTCTTATATATATATATATATATATATATATTGATTGTTTTAAGTGAAGGATTATTGTCAATAATGATGTAATATATATTTGGTAATCTACCATCTTGCATAATTACATAAAAGGAAAGAATTTTAGAAAATTGTAGAAGCAGATGAACAGTTTTTTCCGCGCCAGAATTGTCACTATTTATAGCAGTGACCAGTTTATCCATAATTGTCACAGTTTTTAACTGTGACTAGTTTCAGTTTGTCACTATTTTCGGCAGTGACAAAGTAATCAGAATTTTTCTGTTCATAATAAAATTTTATTAATTACATGCGACATCTGTTATTTTTTATTACTTGTCTAAACATTCTATTGAGGCCAATTTACGCGAGATGTTACCAAAGTGACCTCTCTTATGTAAATAAAGAATGATTAGACGCTCGTGTTTGTTTAATTCATGCGAATATTAACCAATCCAAAAAGGGGTTCATATTTGGCCGAATTTCATACACACTTGTGATGGTAAATATGTGACAATTATCGAGGTAAACTGATGTGAATAATAAATCAATCCAAAGATAGATTTGTTATTTGACATAATTTATTGTCAATATTTGATCATTACAACAAGAGTACCACTTACAATTAATATCATTATCGAAAGATTTGGTATTAATGTTGTGCTCGGTATCTGAGATGTTGTCATAAAATTAATCAATTTAAAGACTGTTTATTTTTTATTTGGCTTTAAGGATGGAAAAGAGAACATGCTAATTGTTCTTGACTATATAGACATAAACTTGGCATTGAGAATGCCAGTAGACTTGTCTAATAGAAACTTTAAATCCAATTGCGGTTTTGCATCAAAACGGGAAAGAATGAATCTGTACTTTTCGTCTCTCATAATTACAGTAGTTCTGAAATCGTCTAGAATATAAGAAAAGCGAAGTATGGATCGTCCAATTATCTCAAAATCGATGAGTTGAAACAATATGTTGCCAAAGTAACCTCTATTACTAGATTTATTTATATTTTGACATACTTGGATGTGTACACTTATTATTCATGCGGATACTGACCGGCCCAAAGGAAGGGAATTATTTGGCCGAATAATAACATACTCACAGTAATAAATATGAGATGTCTATTAGGTTTTCCATGTGAATAATAACTGGCCCAAAAGAAGGTTATTATTTAATAGGATTTGACTTATATATTTGATTACTGCATGAAAATGGCCACTTACAAATTGATATTTTTGACCAAAGCCATTAATATCAATATTTTTGACCATATTCTTGATTATTGGATTAAATGTTATGTGTATAACAACTGCTATAATAATTTTGATCATGTTAAATTGATATTCAGTTTTTAGTTCTACTTTTATTTCTGCCAACATCGTTATAAATTTTGAAAATTCTTGAGGATATTGAGTTTGGGGAGAAGATAAGGTTTATAATGTTGTCTTTGATAAGGTATTAATGTTCTTGTTATATATTATTGATAGTAATCAGAATTTTAATTCTGATTGACTGGTTAAAAGGTAATTAAAAAAATCAAGGAAATATAGACTATCAAGACAACAATAAAGAAGCTTCCTAATAAAGATTAACAATTTCAAAAAAGTCATACTCAATAACCTCAAGACAAAATATCGTCCAGGAAACTCATAAATATAGGCATATATTAAGATGTTATTTCTCAGTGGAAACATTAAAGAAATGACATATACAGTGCAATTGCAAAGTTTAGTATCAAGGAGATACAAAATATACAGTTTGCAAATCAAAAAAATCCATTTATGTGCCAAAGCAAGTTGCTTGTGATTGGTACTACAAATTCCATCAATTTATCACCTCATACAGTTTCGAGGCTAAAGTGATGGATGCTAGTATATACCATAAGATCAGTGGGAGTAAATTGACATTCCTGGGACTATGTAGATAGTATTCTACTTGTTGATAATGATATAGGTTTATCATATGAAATCGAGAAATTTCATATAAAGAATTTTAAGTTGGAAGATCTCAGGGATGTACTCTTTTCCAAAAATACTCAAGTCTTAAGTTATCGTTTGGTTATTGAAAAAGAGTTATATCAGGAAAATATCTTGTCAGATTTCCTGGCATACAAGACTAAATTTTAGGGGATACTCCTATTGTTAAAGGACATAAATTAAGTATAAAGTTTCCATAAGCGTTGGCTATTAGAAATATTATTCATGGTTAAGTATTAACGCATTTGGTTTTAACGTATAAACTAAGGGATGTTTGGTATATGTTTTATGGAATGAACTAATAAAGGCAGCAATCAAGATTTTACAGTATTCATTAATATTACATGTTCACATTTTGAAATCAGATCATTTTTTAGATCATTCAGTAGTCTAATTCTATTGAAGATTATGATTGTCTCAAGGGCTACATAAAGTATTAAAAAATCACTAAAGTTTAATTGTGACATAGAGTTCTTCTTATTATTAAGAAGATAAGTTCAGAGTTTACAAGTATGAATAGAGCATATAAGGACAACTCCTCTAATACAAATCTACTCACCGAAGGCTCGATACCCAGGGCCATTACGGTTAACTTGGTCGTGGGGTATTGTTTACTTAATGGTGTGCCAATTTAGTGGGAGTTTATGGGTATTTGCTTATATTTAAACATACTTGTAATTTTTTCGATCGAATAAAGGATTTGGTTTTGACTCTGAAGGTTTGATTTCCATTATGGTAATGACATTAAAGGAAAAGTTAAAGGACCGATCTCAATCAAGTAAAGTAGGACCAGTTAAAAATAGGCATGCATAGATCACATTGCATGTAATTTCCATGCTACACACCATGATTAATCTATGTCATTGGGTTGTGTTGGTATACGTGACCATTGATGGGTCGAGTTACGATTAATGTAACAAAGACCGCTTTGATCATATATTAGTATAGTTGATGGACGAGATTGTTCGGATACCCTCAGATCATGATAACAAGTTTTGGATCTCATTAAGGTTAAAACACATTTATCAGAAGGATACATATGTGGTCCAGTGGGAGATTGTTGGATTAATTTTATATTAATACAATTAGGGACCACACATATATATAATTAATGTGTGTTATCATTTATAAGCCTAAACTCAAGTGATCTAAATTAAGGTTTTAAGTACGCTTCGGGGTATATATTTGTCATGGAATTAATGTGTAGATACCTATGGGCAATTTCTAATTTTATGAGGGACAGAATTAGAAATAGTGGAAGTTGCCAACTGCCACCAACCGCCATATATATACTTTGGGTTATGGTCCCCAATCTCTCCCTAATTCATTTTTCTCACATCCTCTCAAGAGAGAACTTAAGAACAAAGAGGGAAAGGGATTGGAAGACGAACCCAAGAACCGCTCTTCCACTCAATATTTATCAATAGATTTCGGTACGCTTCCGTTATGATCTTTTCTTCTTCTCTTTGTTTCAACATGGGATTTCAGAAAACATGTTTTAAGATTCGATAATGGTAATTATGTTCTAACAAAACAAGTTCGACCAAGCCACTAGGTTAATTGGTAGCCACGTTTAGAAATAGAAACAACTAAGTTGGCTTCTAATGTTGTTGTGACAACTGGCAAATCATATTAATGGATTAATTTGCACCCTAAATACTTTTTTTGACACTTTGCACCTTATGGGGTGTAAAGTATATATGTACATTTTTTAACTACGGTTTGTATGCATAGGGTGCAAAGTGTCGAAAAAAATGTTTAAGATACAAATTGATACATTTTTTTAGTTTGGGGTGTGTTGGTATCATTTATTCTTAATATAATACCTCTTCAAACGCTTTAATCAGTACAAAATGTTGTTAAATTTGATACTTTAGAAAATGTTTCTCTATGTGTGTACGTACGTGTTCACCTTAGGCATAAGTCGGTGACACTATCACCTTGAGCCCCAAACTTTTTGAATATTTTAGAAGCCTCAATTTTAGTATACATGTATATTATATGCACACTTCCAAATTTTTAACCCAATTCTATTGGCACATTTCATCTCCTCAGTGATTAGGAGAATATCAAGTATGCCAAGCATATCAGTTTATTGTAATAATGAAGAATTTGAATATGTCAAAGTTTGAGTTCTGTGAATTGCAAATTCTGAGTTCTGTGAATTGCAAATTCTATATATATACATACCATCCTCCGAATTTAATTAAAAATGCAAATTTCTGAAAAAGAAAAAGAATTTTCCAACAGCCTAGCATGCTTTAGAAAAAAATGTATTTGGGGATAAACTTATAATTCAAAAGGTATTGTAAGTTTAGACAGGGGATGTGGTTTAAAAGAAAAAAAAATTATAGTTACAAACTGTGAACACCCCAATCCACGACTCTCGTGTGAATACTGGTTTTCTTTAAGCATCCTGCATTTAATCATGAGTCATCATGCATGTAGAAAAATTGATAGGAAAGACTCCGATTTCGGACGCGTTGGGAGTCTAAGATAACCTTTGTTGCCTCTTCACTTACTAGGACGGGGATCGACCTGCCCGGTCGCACGCCCCTGTCGCACGCCCAACCATTTTTTTCTGGTTTTTTTCGAGCGTTCCTGCGCATTTTTTTATGAGCCAGCCGCACACCCCTGTCGCACGCCCAACCATACGGGTACCTGCCAGCCGTACGGTTGGCACCTCCTAACCGCACCCCCTAGCCGCACGCCCAACCGTACGGCTGGCACACCCCTGTCGCACGCACCAGCCGCATCCCATGCGGCTACCCCTGCGGTTGGCCTCTTTTGGAGCGTTTTGGCGGAAATGTTGCTATAAATAGGACCCTTGGGATCCCATTTTGGGATCATCAACATTCAATAGTATTTTTAGTAAGTGGGAACTCTGCCAAAGTCTTGAGAAAGTCATTTTTAGAGAAAATTCTGAGAGAAAAGGCTAGTGAGAGAGAAGGCTAGGGAGAGGAAGTTAGTGAGAGAAAGCTTTAGAGAGAGAAAGTTCTAGAGAGAGAAGGAAGTCAAGGCAAGGCTCTCCTATCTTCTTCAAGCGCAGCAGGTATAACTTTCTACCACTTCTCTAAATTTCGGTATTACATTTCTATATTAATTTTAATACAGAAAATTAAATAACTTGCAAAGAAGTTCACTGCTTTCAAATAAATCATTTCTAAGTTTTACAAGAAAACTAAAATCCGTTTTGACACGTTTTCAAAACAAATAAAAATACAAAAAATAGTTTCCAAAGAAAGGAACTACGAGACTCTTATTTCATTCTACGAATGAATACGTAGGCGCTCGCAAAGCTCGAATCTGATTTCAAAAATATTGTTTTAAACTAAATTTATCCGGAAAGGATTATTCTGAAAACAATTCGAACTACTTGCAAGATATCTAAAATAGGAATTAGATGCATGATCCATTAAGAGACCGAAAGGGCGAATTGGGTGCCTAACACCTTCCCAATTCGTAACGTAGTTCCCGAACCCTAACAAAGTCAATTTTCAAAATAAATCTCTGGTTTAAAACGTATGAAAGATAATTCGTTTTCGAATTGTCCTTCATATGATCTTTTGTTTGTTTTCTCGTAAAACAAACTGGAGACTTACAAACACGTTTTCCAAAAAAACCGAGAACGAGGACTTTTCTTTTCTCCTATCTCGGGTCGCGCGGGTCCGGATTCTCACACAAACTATAATGAAAATTATGAGGAGATATAACAACGGGCTATTAAACTAAGGTAACTCTCTCTTTTCAATTGTCTTTTAAAGAGATTTTAAATTATTTTAGATGGGTTTGAATTTGACCCTAACAATATTCGTGTCTTGCATCTCTGTCGTGTTATAAATATAAATCATTTGAGTCTATAAACATGAATTCTATACGTTCTACAACTTAAGCCCTAGATCATATACATATCCATAAAACCATGTCAAAACTAAGAGTATAAGTAGAATGAATTAATGGAAGCGTACCCGAATCCATTAGACGAAGATTGAGCAGAAGAGCGGTTCTTGGGATAGTCTTCCAATTCTATTCTTTATGCAATCCTTATATTCACTAAAGAGAGGATCTTAGATAATTATGCATTGTTAAGAATGAAATGGGGACCATAACCCCTTACATTAATCGTAACTAGACCTATCAATAGCCACGTATACCAACATAGCCAAATGACATAGATCAATCATAAATGCACAGCATAAAATTACATGTAAAGTGATCGACACATGCCTATTTCTAACTGGTCCTACTTTACTTTATTGAGATCAATACTTCAAAATACTTAACATATTATAATAAACTGAATACTTTATTTCTGTAAAAAGTAATTCAAATACATAGATAAAATATAAGTCTAATATAAAGCAGGAATAAAAATACAAACTCTACTAAACCGAAATGTCCTCAAATAGAAGAACACGCATATGAGCAGTGTGCTCATGAAAGACCTTAGGTGGTAGTCCATTCGTAAGCGAATCTGCTATCATGGAATTTGTCCCAATGCGCTCTATGAAAATCTGTCCACTCTACACTATTTCTTTCATAACTATGAACTTGATGTCAATATGCTTTAATTTTGTCGAGCTCCTATTGTTGTTGGAATATAGAACTGCTGACTTATTGTTACAATATAGTTTAAGTAGTCTTTCAATACCAGGGTTTGCTTAAATATCTACCTAACATGCCAACTATAAACGCAATCTTCGGATGCATACATACTTGACTATACATTAGACTCCCTACAATTGAGGTATAAGGAATTTTTTGCATTTCTGTAATTTCAATACTACTCTTCGGGCATTGGCTAAGGCTAAACTTGTCTTCTTTAGCAACTGGGGTTTTACCTGTTTTGCAATTTTACATGCCAAACCAAGAATGATCTTGGTGTATCTCGATTCCTATTATAAATGAAGCGTTACCAAGATTTTTCATTTCAAAATTCTTTAATAAGAATCTTTTAGTGTCATGCAACATGCCTATATCATTTGTCGCACGCAATATGTCATCGACATACAAAACTAGGAAAATGTGCTTACTCCCACTGAACTTGTGATACACACAATCATCAATAACATTCGTTTCAAAACCATATAAAGCAATAACTTTATGAAATTTGAAGTACCACTACCGAGAAGCTTGCTTGAGTCCATAAATGAATTTTGTCAATTTGCAAACAATATTCTTTGGATCTCCCGACACAAAGTTTTATGAGTGTACCATGTAAATTGTTTCTTCAATGTCACCATTAAAAAACACTATTTTGACATCCATTTGATGCAACTCAAGATCAAAATGTGTAACAAGCACCATAATTGTTATAAAAGAGTCTTTCGTAGAAACCGGAGAAAAAGTCTATTTGAAGTCAATTCCTTCTTTTTGAGTAAAGCCCTTGGCCACAAGATGTACCTTATACCTCTCCATATTATCATTTGAATTTTTTTTGGTTTTAAATATCCATTTACAACCTATGGGTTTCACACCATCCAGTAATGGAACAAGTTCCCAAACTTTATTGTCTTGCATAAACTTGTCATCTTTATTCATGGCTTCAATCCATTTATGAGTGTTGGAACTTTGCATGGCTTGACAAAAGTTAATTACGTCATCTTCTGACATTTCACTTTCTACCTCCTGTTCTTGGAGATACACGATAGAATCATTCGAAATTACAAATTTCTTTTTTCTCGTGGATCGTATTAATGGCGCAGATTCTTGAAGTTGTTGAGTTTGCTCCTCAGAAATGGGTTCCTCGGGAACAATTACCTCATCTTGAATGAGGGGTTGGACAATATAGCCCTTTCGAGGAGGATCTGTAATTACTTCTTGATTAATGACAAGTATAGGAACTTACTTGCACATTGTCAAAAGAAGTAGTAGGAATTGGGATTGCACCCTCTTCCTCCTCAAAGATAATGTTCCTAACTTGATTTCTCCCCCAAAACTTAACATACAAAAAGAACATTGCAGTTTCCGTCTCGAAAATTGACCTATTAGTGGGATTGTAAAACTTGTAGCCCCCGTAATCTTTCTGCATAGCCAATAAAGTAACTGGTAACAATTTTATAGTATAATTTCCTTTCATAAGGCTTATAGGGATTTACTTTAGCAAGACGTCCACAAACACGTAAGTGCTTTAAACTAGGCTTTCGCCCAACCCAAAACTCATACAACGTTTTTACAGCCGCTTTTGTTGGCACCCGATTTAGGATATAAGTTGTTGTCCTTAGAGCTTTACCCCAAAGTGATTCTGATAAAGTATATTGACAAATTATACTTTTTACCATATCCTTAAGAGACCGGTTTCGTCTCGCATATACACCATTCATGATAGGCAACCATGTCATAGTGTATTGTGGGACGATTACATATTCCTCTAGGCATTTTGCAAATAGTCCTGGATGTTGTTCACCTAATCCGCCGTACATGCCATCGTATTCACCACCACGATCAGATCTGACACTTTTTATCTGTTTGTTGAGTTGTAACTCAACTTCGGCCTTAAATGTTTTAAACACGTCCAAAGACTGCGATTTTTCATATATAAGAAATAGATGACCGTGTCTGAAATAGTCGTCTATGAATGTTATAAAATAGTTTGGACCATTCCAAGAAGCTGTAGGGAATATACCACAAATATCCGTATGTATTAATTATAAGACGTCCATAATCTAATTAGCATTTATTTTCTTTATTTTAGTTTGTTTTCCTTAATGCACTGAACATGTAACACCCCCACCTTAATTATCGGGATAACATCCGTAATTAAGACCTGGAGTGCTATTAATCTATCTTAGATTGACTAAAATGGATATATATGTAAACACGCAAAGAAATTTAAACAGTAATGTCTTACATGTAATCAACAAGACACAAGTTGATAGTGTTGTACCAAAACACACATACATGCATACAACCATTTTACAAAACCAACCGAGTAAGTTCAAGATAATATACTACTCTTCGGTTAGCCGTGGCTTCCCGTGAGAACATATACATAACAAAAATAAATCCGTATCAGAGCCACTAACTCGTCCCCGATCCCGTCGCGTCCCTGTTCTCTCTGGACTCCTGAATACCTGTAGGGTTTTAAAAAAACAGAGTGAGCATATCGCTCAGTAGGGGGAAAAGGGATATAATTTTAAAAACATTTCTTGACATGTTGCCTTAAACAAAGTAAATTTAATTATTATTAACAGCATTGCATATACAACTAATTCATAATAATGCATGCTCATGCATATGCAGGTTACCTCCCTTTATGTCAACCCATTCCAAACCTTGATGATACGCTCTAGTGAGAATCCAAGCCAACATGGCCTTATGAAATCCATCCGTTATAAAAGAATGCAATATAACCATAGTTTTTGTTCAACAAGAATATGAACTGGGATCATAATATAGATATAGAATATGTTGCCTCAAAACGGCATACCAATATCATCATACCTAGGAAGTGGAACAACAACCCGTTTATCTTCCATATCAAAGAATCGAATCCATGGTGCTATTCCAATGCCTAGGTTCTCGGGTCTTTCGCCGATGGCTTATAAGCGGCCAAACAATATCCCCCAGGGGCTTAGGGCTTTTCAACCCAAGGGCACCGAGCCCTGCCTATTTACTCATCCCAGCAAGCACCATGAAAATAGATATTCATACATAATTCACATTACCCTGGTCATCCACGACCAAGTACAATCATTATCCAAAAATCTGTTAACCGATCAAATCTGACTGACAAGAAAATATCAAGATATAAATGAAGCCTCCATGAATTACCATGAGAAATAAGCCTCCATGTAGCCTCCGAACAGATATATATATATATATATAATGAAGCTTTCAGCATCATAATAAGAGATATATTCCCATTTGATAGGCCATAAGGGAATCCGAACTTGCCGAAGAATCTTCAAAATTACGGTTAACACAATAGTGATGCACAACATGCATACATGCTATTTATGATAACTAAAAATAATACATGCCACTTAAACTTCATTCACCATGTATCCCATGTTCCTCAGCGCATACATAACCCATTTACAAATCCACTTGGATACAACCAAGCATGTATATCGAAGGAACATCACTTACAAGTCTATATTACATAGGTATCAAGTTCAAATGGCATATCTTGTTCCAATTCATGTGTCATATATAAGGTAGATACTACATATGCCTTATAAACTCTATCAAATTCACGTCCATGTTCTTTAGTGTATACAAAACCATTTACTAATCATTTTCTTGTCAAACCAACACATATACCTCCAAAGAACATCCGTATGAATCAAAACCATGTAATCATAGAGTTTAGATGGCATATCTTGCTTCATATTGTAAAATCATAGCTTAATCATGCATAAGTTACGAATTTTAATTTAACATGATTTTCTTAATAATCATACATACATAAATCATTCTTGTGTAATCGATAACAAGAAATATATGCTTTATATTAGATATATACATATAATCATTCATCTCTTATTAAATAAAATCATATTATCGAGTTTTGAAAACATATAACCCCTACCTCATATGTATAGACCAAAAGAGGAAAGAAAGTTGTAAACCGAAATCCCATTCAATGAAATCCTCAAGCTCTCGCGTCACCACATCCTTAGAGTAGCAAAACCCCCAAATCAATGATGTATAAACCCCAACTCACGTAGCCAAGGCTCACACTTGAGCTTTTATAGAAGAAAGCCAAGATAGAAGATGATGAATAGAACCTTAGAGGTGGTTTTGGATAATTTCAAGCTTTGATCCTTGGTGTGGGAGGATAAATGCATAGAAATATCTCTATTTTCTCTCTCTACATCCATCTAGAACTCTCTAAAGGTATGTGGAAGTGTTTGGGTCGGAGTTGGGGTGAAAAATGACCAAAAATGGCTTTAAAATGTATTTAAGTCGGTGGAAAAGTTTAACTGGCAAACCGGTATACCAAATATCGAATACCAGTCCGCGGAGCACAAATTTTCCAAAAATTTGGTGCCCGTTCCAGACCAGTATGCCAAAAACGCCATATCGGTCCGCGCTATAATTTTGGGCTCTAAAGCACTATACGTATTTTGGCCATAATTTTTCGCTCGGAACTCCGATTGAGGTGATCTTTATGTCCATGAAAATGTAATTCAAAGATCTAAAACTTTCTAGATAATTTTTTTCCAAATTCTAGATGGATAATTCCAAAAAAAATTCGAAGACAGCGCTCTGCCGAAGTGCTACCGAACAAACAGAATTTATCGATGAGCCTACTTCGAATCCTGTTTTGACCAATAAGTAATGTGACTTAGCTTTCGTCTAAAACACAAAAGTTGTAGAATGATACAAATCCTAGACACTCAAGAGAACGAAATCTTAATCGGATAAGAAATGAAAAAATTATGATAGCTCAAAGTTAACTAGAATCAACGAATCACGAAGAACCAAAACTTCTCATTTACCAACCGAAATCGATTCAGACAAACCCGAATTATCAAATGATCACTCACATGAGTATGAGGAATCTAATATAACTAATATGAAGCATTAAAATATTTCAATGCTCCATAATACGATATTTTTCCCTCCACGGACTATATCCAACAATTTTAAAGGCATTAAAGTACAAGGTATTACAGAACACATACATCAAAATATGAAAAATCAAGGGAGTCTAAAATCCCATCAGACACAAAACGCACAACTCTAGATTTAGAGATGTGAACTAAGCATTTGTGCCATAATTAGGCTAAATTTTCCTTATCCAATTTAGGCTTCGTACCGTGTGATTCTACATGCAAGGTTTCATTGTAAGATGAAATAGTTTCTAGCAAATATATATTATCAAAAGCTAAGTATACTAATAGAAAAAAAATTTGAATTAATAAATAGAGTGAATTTCTTATTTCCCAAAGAACAAAAATATCCAAACTTTTCTAATACAGAAATATAAACCAAATTCCGTCTAAATAACAATACAACAAAATGTCTTTTAAATCCAAATAGTAACCAGCACTTAACAACGATCTAAAATGCCATATTGCCTCCACCTCCACTGATTTGCCATCATCCACATAGATACGTCTTTAGCATCATATAGCTTTCCAGAATTCAGGCAACCTTGCATAAAAACACAAATGTGAGTAGTAGCAACAGAATCTACCCACCAAGTGTTTCTTGGTATTAAAGCTAAATTGATCTCATAACAGACCAAAACATGAAATGTAGCTTTTTCTTTTCACGCCAGGCAATAAATTTGGTACAGTCCTTCTTCTTGTGTCCGGGCTTGCCACAAAAGAAACAACCATTTTCAGTTTTCTATTTTTTTTGCATCGGACCTTGAGGAGCAGCAACTTCCTTTCCTTTATCCTTCATTTTGCCCTTGCTTTCAGCAATGCTTGCCAAATGAGCACTTTCAGTCCTATCTTATTTCAATCTCTCTTCCTCTTGCACACAAAGGAAATAAGCACATTAAGAGTCCATTTCGCCTTTTAACAATTGTAACTGACCTTAAATTGATTGAATTGTGAAGAAAAAAATATGAGAACCAAATGCACGAGCAAATCATCCGATAAATTGAGCTTTAGTGCCTTAAGTTTTGAAGCAAGATGAGACATCTTAATGATGTACTCACAAATATTACCTTTGCCCTTATACTTCATTGAAATCAAGCTTGCTAAAAGCGTGCTTGTTTCAGCATTATCGTTTTTGACAAAACGCTTCTGAATTTCTAAAAGGAACTGGATGGCAGTGATATCGTTGTTTGTAATTACATCCCTAAAGGCTTTTCGAATACCGCGCTTCATGATCATAAGACTTAGCTTGTTGGAATGATCCCACTTCTCAAAGTACACAATTTCTTCAGGAGTACTTTGTTCATTAAAATCATCCAGTTTCGACATTCTTAATGCCAAGACTATATCCATGCAGTCAAGAACAATTAATATGTTCTCTTTCCAGTCTTTCAAATTTGTTCCATTCAATATTGGAACATTATTCATGGTGGCAGATATTGAAGAAGTAGACATTAACGCTAAATCGAGAACAAAATAAAACAAATAAACAACTTGCTCACATAAAATAATTAAATAATTAGTCTTTATATTGAATAGCTATATTGCAACATGTCAAGATACCTAGTACAACATTAATATAATGCCTTTGGATAGTGATATTAAATGTAGGTGGTACTCTTGTTGTAATGATCAAACATTGACAATAAGTTAACGTCAAATAAAAAATCCATGTTTGCATGAATTCATTATTCACATTAGGTTACCTTGATAATATTCATATGTTTACCATCACAAGTGCGTGTATAATTCATCCAAATACGAACCCTTCTTTGGATTGGTTAATATCTGCATGAATTAAACAAACATTAATTTAATCTTCTTTACCTACACAAGAGATGTTACTTTGGTAACATCTTATGTAAATTGGTCTTAATAGAATGTTTAAACAAGTAATATAAATAATAAAAGTTGCATATAATTAATTAAATTTAAAGACATAATTAAGCAAAAGATGAAATTCTGAAAAACTTAATAGAAACTGAAAATTTATGATACTTTTGTCACTGCCAAAAACAGTGACAAACTGAAAGTGGTCACCATTATAAACAGTGATAATAATGAGTAAACTTGTCATTGTCATAAATTGTGACAATTTGGGATTGACAGAAAAACCACACGAGTCATCTTCTTCTAAAATTTTCTGTAATTCTTTCCACACATATATATACAGGGGCGGAGGCACGTGAGGGTGGTCCTACCTAGACTTTTTGAATTTGGTTTCTGTGTGAGAAAGGAAATATTAAGGGCCATTGTTTGATTTTTGGCGAGGTTACTGTGTGCGATTCGGCTTATAAGTTCAAGGGTAGGTGTTGTCATCTAGGTTAAGTAAGGTCTGTTTTTTGGGCGAGGGGGGCCTTGTGTAATTTTTTTTTGGGGGGGTGGTTTGTGTAAGTAGCTGTATAAGTTTAGGGTTATATATTAGGTTATATGTTATAAGTTAAATGATGCGAAGGAACCTGCAGCCGTTTCTCCCCTTTCTCCCATTTCTTCTTCAGTCTTCACTGCCGTTCGTTTTTTTTTTTAAAAAAAAAAAAAACACAGCCTCCATTTTATTTTGGCAGTAGTAACCAATGCAGTAGCTCCTCTTTTCATCTTCATTCTTTATTTGTTCCTGTATTTTAGGTTAGATTTCTTTTTTATAATTTTATATATTTTGTTTTAAAATTTTGAATATTAAGAATTAGGTGTTTTAATGTTGATTTGCTTCTTAGATTGTTAAATATTGATATTAAATTTGATTATTGAGGTTGATTTGCTTATTAAATTGTTAAATATTGAGGTTAATTTGCTTATTAGATTGTTATTTGATAAATTAATATTTAGATTAATATATGTGTTTGTTGGTTATAGTAGATTGAATATTGAGTTGATAAAAATATTTCAAAATATATAATTAATTTTAGTATATCATTTTTAACTTTTCCAAAATATCGAAATAGAATAAAAAAAGTATTTTAGTAAAAAATTAGCCTAGAAACATAATTATTGAGTTTGATCTGGCTTAAAAAAAAGTTGGCCCCACCTAAAATTTATTCCTGACTTCGCCACTATATATGTATATATATTTAAAACTTTAATTTAATTAAATTGAAAGATTCCGCAATTCATTAACTGTATATATAAACAAATCACATATGCATGTCGACAATATATAATTCCATGGGAACAAAATTATACATGTTTTATAATCTTGGGTTAATTAACATGACAGCAGAAGACATACAAATTTATTTATTTTAAAAAAAAATATGTCTTCAAACAATATGTGTGTACAACGTACTCATAATCCATATATATATAATCATTGGTCAAATCCTTATACTCTTACATATATATACTGCCATCTTTATATATATATATATATAGCTTTAACCTTTAACCAAAGCCAATTATATATAAATAAGAGGAATCTAATCATGGCACACACATATAAATATATATATTCATGCAATCATGTAAATCTGGACCTTATTTATGTAATACGGCTTCTTAATTTAATTTAGTCTCTAGGTAATCTTATTGGACCCCTTTGGGATTTCACTATTCTTGGTGGCCACTAAATCAAATTACTCAATGAATGATCATAAATCCCTCTTATACCAATTGTTATAAATATAAATCATTTGAGGCCTTAAACATAAATTCTATACGTTCTACAACTTAAGCCCCAAATCATATACTTGTCAATAAAACCACCTCAAAACTAAGAGTGTAAGTAGAATGAATTAACAGAAGCGTACCATAATCCATTAGACAAAGATTGAGCAGAAGAGCGGTTCTCGGGATAGTCTTCCAATTCTATTATTTATACAATCCTTATATTCACTATAAAGAGGATCTTAGAGAATTATGCATTGCTAAGAATGAAATGAGAACCATAACCCCTTATTTATAATTTTCTTTTGGCCATTGGCGGTGGTTGTCAACTTTCATTATTTCCATTTCTACCCCTCAAAGAATTGGAAACTACCTAATGTTCTCTACGCATTAATTTCACGACAATTATACCCTTAAGCCTATTTATAACTAAATTATATTGCTTAAGTTTAGACTTCTTATAGATGATAACACACATTAATAGTTTACATATGTGGTCCCAATTAGGATTAATATAAAATTAATCCAACATGTCGCTCTCGAACCCTCTTGGAAATTTGGTTTCAATCCACAGCTTTTTAATTACGGGGTGCATTTTTATTTTTTTTTTTTCTTTTTTTTTCCTTAAATATTTTGGAAAGCATATGCACGTGCACGTGAATATAATTAAAGCATTTCAATTTAATTAATAGGTGAATGAGTATCAATAGTTTTTGTATAAACATGTAATGTATGTGCAGATCAATTATAAATATGTTAAAGTATAAAAATGAGAACAAACTTGATGGTATCATTCAATACCTGTCTTGTGATTTTACATAGTTTTAAATAGGAAAGAAAGAAAAAGGTGACACCGTTATCATTGAACCCTATAGATGGTATGTGTTTAATCGAATCAGGGGAGAATTACTCTAGTTGTGCGCAAATTGACTTGAACAAAATAAAACAAAAAAAATAAGAAGATGGCAATTATAATATGAGAAAAAAATGAGGGGAACATTAAAATGTTGAAATGCAGCTTTTCTTTTATATGATAACTGAAAAAATACATATATAAAAATACTAAAAAAAAGTGCTCTCCAATGAATTGAGTAAAAATGAGATGCCACATAGGATTGACGAACAATGAATTAAAAAAAACCTCTCCAATGTAACCATCAATAATTACAAAGATGATGTGGCAAAAATGTATATATAGACATTATGAGGATGACCCTCTATTTCTAGAGGGTCTCTTAAACAATGTTTTAATGACACGTCATCATTTGTGTCTACATACTTTTCTTTTTTAAGCTTTCAAATGTTTTAATTGTAATTTTATAATTTGTTTCTTAATAAAAATTACCTATTAAAAAAGTCTTATCAATCAAGATCCATTTTGTATACAAAATTATTGATTTTTTTTTATGATCATTAATAGATAATCTCTTAGGCAATCTCATTGTAGATGGTTTTTGTAAATTTGTCCATCAAGAGACTTTAATATGCCACATGTTCGTAGTCAAGAGGTTGGAAATCCATTTTTATATTAAAGATGCTCTGAGGTAAATTAAACACCAAATACCGCTTAAGAATTGGATAGCAACCCGCTAAATAGTTTGATATGAGGCTTGGCCCGCCAACTAATTTTGCGTCTAATCCCTCAAACATTATTCTCTTTTGCGTCTCCCACCTAGTTCATACATATCGTAATAGTTACATTTCTCTTTTGTGTCTCCCACCTAGTTCATACATATCGTAATAGTTACATGTAGATGCTATGAATGAAGGTTGGTTTGGCTTA
Source organism: Lonicera japonica (assembly GCA_021464415.1). Classification (NCBI taxonomy): domain Eukaryota; kingdom Viridiplantae; phylum Streptophyta; class Magnoliopsida; order Dipsacales; family Caprifoliaceae; genus Lonicera; species Lonicera japonica. Next base: position 114,290 of record JAKCWG010000315.1, on the reverse strand, counting down.
GGTACTTTTTGGACATTATATTTAGAGGTTCAGGCCTACTGGTGATATTTATTGATGTAACAAATTTGGTGTTTACCTCTTTCAGGAATAAAATGATATAGTATATGAAAAAAATTAGATAATACACATTTTCATTCAATCAAGATACTCACATTGTATCTTGCAACTTTTAATACTAGAAAAAATGGATGACGTTTTCTATAAACGTTGGGAAAAGGCAAATACGCTCGTTGGGTTTATATTTTTAGTTGACTTGATTCTAATACCAAAAATACTTTTTCTGTAAAAATTGTTTTAGTTGAATTGAAGATTTGAAAATGCGACAATCAACGGAAACTCGCCGAACTTACTAGATATATCGTACATAATTCATGATCTAATGTAAGTTGGTTAGATGGTTTGATTCAAAATATGGGTGATGGTTAAGTGTTAAATTCGAAATTAAAAGTCTTTTCAGTCAAATTTATTTTTAAAGTATTTTTATCGAATTTTTTTAAAAATCCGAGAAGTCTCGTCGACTTAAATTAATAAGAAAACTTATTTTTTCATGTTTAATATGTTTCATAAAATTATTTCTAAAATTTAAGTCAAATTGAAATCTAAACGGATTTAATATGATGAATAAAAGTAAAAAAGAAATAATAAAAGATTTAAAAATGAAAAAGAAAAAGCAAAAAGTTGAAAGGTCAAAATAGTATTTTTGAAAACCCACGTGCCTTCTTTATTTCTTTTAGAAGCATTAGCTTTAATGGGCCAAGCCCATTTACATTAATTTGCCACGTGCAAAGCAAATAAAAAGGAGGCAGCGTGAAGAATTCTACACTTGTAAAGAATCTACGAGTGTTTGCTTTACTATCCAACTAATGAACTAGCTGTTTGTCGAGCAAAGGTCTTTACATTTAAATTATTTGCCTTAAAAGTATTAAGGTCTTACTTGAAAATTGCATTCGGTGGGAAATGTCTTAAATTTTGTCTTGCCAGGTAAGGTCTTATTTAAGAGTTTTCTTTGACAAAAAAGGTCTATGAATAACTTAGACGAGTAAAGTCTTATTTTTCATGCATTTGCTTTTATTGGAGGTCTTTGTTTTCAAACACATTTTTTTAAAAAAATGAACATTTCATTGATATTAACAAGTTTGTAAAGACAAGAGCCCTTTTGCTGGCTTTACAATCAATTGTAATAGTCCCTCAAATTGGCCACATTCCATAGATTAGGGATTGGCCGATTATTCATATCTTGGTAGTGATAAAATCCCGTACCACTTGACAAGGTTAACATATAGGGACTTTTCCAATTCTACCCGAGCTTGCTGTGTCTTGGTTAGACAGCTGTCCCAAGGGTTTTTCGAAGGACTAGCTCAACGACTTGGAATTCCCTTGGATTTGTATAATATCTTCGCCGTTTTGCTAGTACATTGAAGGCTCATAACCAAAAAGCCAGTCAACGATCATTTCCGCATATTCGAGATTTTTCCGTGGAAGGTATCTAAATCCTTTTAGATTTGTTATCTTACATTAACAATTAACTGAATTAAGATTTTGAAATTCCAAAGAATTAGGAGAAAATTGGGTTAAAGATTGTGTAATCGTACTTCTCAAAAGGAAAAAATAAAATTGTATACGGATAATGATATTAGCACTCTGGAAAAAAAAAATACTATAACGCTATCAAATTATATTTATTAATACTTTATATAGATAATTCTCGCTTAATTAGACATATATAAAAATTCTTAATGGAAAGCACAATAGGTAGGATCCTTCTTGTTTTCCTTCCCTTTTTTTTTAACTTTTTTTTTTCCAGATAAGTGATCAAATTACAACCACCATAATGTGTGGATACAACCAGGAACTCAAAACCATGACCTTTTTATTATGAGAACAAAGATGATGTTAATCATGACACAATGTCATTGCATAAATAGATTTGGTAAAATCCTAACATGCAATTAAGATTTTGAAATTCCAAAGAACAGGGATAAAATTGGGTCAAAAAGTGTATAATCATACTTATCAAAAGGGAAAAAAATGTATAATCAATAAATACAATTTTATTTCAAAAGACAGCTTAATTAGGCATAAATTCTGAATGAAATGCACAATAACAAAAAATTTCAATTTGTTCATTCTTATATTTTGTTTTTTTGCACATGAAATCTCATAATTAGTTTGAAATACGTAATGTCAATTTCTTTAATAGAGCAAACATTATATTTAAGATTATTGATATTTTAACCAAGAAAACAAAAACTAGAATAAATAATCACCCTGCAACTTGCAAGGTCTATTATTAAAAGTTCATTTTCCCTTTAATTGATTCTTCCTTAACATTTCTTAATTAACATGTCTCCCAGTATACCATTTCTTCTTCTTCTTCTTCTTCGAACACCAAAGAACAGAGAGATTTTATTTCATGTAATTTACGGCGCTGCTTGGTGCTTGTACTACGTTAATGATACGACGGAATGCAGGCGTTATTTGATTAGTGCAACTACCGAAGGCTAGTGTCTTTCTAGGCCAGAAGGAAACTATGAGTGATTCATGAAATACGTACCCTACAACTTCTACACATAGATAAGACTATAAAAGGGTGAATGGAATTTGTACCCAGGTCAGGGACAATTGTTTCCTTCAAGTTTTATTAGAATTTTATTTTTCAATACTCCAATTTGTTGCACCAAACCGTTCAAACCCGAGCAAGTAGCAAGGCAGAGGGATCACAAAAAGTTTAAATGTTACCTGATTGAATAAACCGTCACAACAAGCACGATCGCATAAGAAAATGGTTACCGTGGTGTCGACGTAAACGTCTCTAACCCACCCATGATAACGTCTACTGATATGGAATAAAGGAGTAATTACAAACGGTCATGTACTCTCACAAAATTAGCTCTTAAATAGTAAAACCAATTATTTTTGCCACTTTACAAGTTATGAGTGAAATGAGCTAGAATTGCACTATATGCTACAAATCCTACACCTATGATCGATCATAGGACATAAAAATGCACTATTCAAACTTTTTGGATCGACGATTGAACCCTTTTATCGATCATGGTTGACCCTATGATCAATCGAATCACCATGGAGAGCCAAATTAAAAAGCCTTCACAACTAGCATTAAAAATTACAACAAAAAAATGTCGACTTCATTTAAATCTTCCCTGTTCTAAATAAATTTCAGACTCCACCTTGAGGAAATAAACCTTTGAGTTGTATTTTTCTTAATTTATTTCAAATTTGTTTATAGTGAGTTTTGAAGTATTTTAGTGAAATAAATAATATATTATTTGTATTTAAACAATTAATATTACGTATGAAGAAAAAAACACAATAAATTAAAGACATTGTTAGAAAGTTATTTATGTCAAAAAATTTGTATATCGACCAAAATGTAAAAACGAGTAAAGTACATTAATTATTTTGATAATTAACACTAGTTAGTAATAAAAAATTGTGTTAAGAAATAAGAAGACAAAAATTTAGAATTTTGAACAAATATAATGAAATTAGTTCACCTGAAATATGTGAAATTAATAATATTAGCCTAAGCGTCCTTCAAAGTGTTATATAACTCAAATAATAAATATATATATATATATATATATATAAATAATCTCCATCTACTATATCAATCTCTCAAATCGTTAGAAATTGAAATATTGTGTGTCGATGTATGAGAGAAGTGGAGATTAATCTTCTTTTAATTCTTTTCTCGATTACTTTTGGTTCTTGCTTTTGTGCATAAGAAATATCATATTTTCAATTAATATTGACTTTCTTTTAAAGCTAAGTGAAGTGGGCTGGAATAGGCTGGGCTGATAGTACGTTAGCACATAAAAGGTGGGTTGTTTTATATATAATTAATGGAAAAATGGGATGGAGCCTTTCTTGGCCCAATCCTGGATCCGCCCCTAGAAGCTCCAAAGAATATAAGATTTTATTTCGAGATGAATCTCTACTAGATCTAGACAAAGTGCACGTGAGTATTTGAAAATTAATAAATGCATCCAAAAATTAATGATAATTACATTTATATGCAAATTAAACATTCAAAGATAGAAATCAAAAACAATTTTACAAGAATATTATGATTTGAAGATAACTAAGCTACAGAATAAAAAATAAGGTAAATATTACTTTTTGCTATAGGAGTATTGGTACCTCTTGTTTACTTTCTACTTCACTACTTAGAGATTATGATGTTACCATGTAAATTTAGCTAGAAACTAAAGGTACTTTAAATTTACAAACTATCTAATTGCTTTTAATTCCAACTAAAAAAATAAATAGTATTTAACGTCTAATTAAAATGTGGTACATTTTATTTAATACTTGGTACATAATAAATCTTCTTAACCAATTGATAAAAGTATAAAATACTTTTAGCCTAAATCAAAGTATCTCATTCACACTTTAATAAATTAAAGCACAGCTAATTATGCATAGGGCCCCAAATTTGTAACACTTAAATAAAGTAGGCCCATGTTTAGAATTACATAACAATACTACAAATGAAGCGCCCAACAAAGGCGTTTCCCTTCATACCTATTTAACTGAAACCTCTACGGATTAGATGGAAAAAATATATATATAAATTTCAAATTGAATAGTTATATGCTTCTGATTTTGGGATTCAAGGTTTTTGCTTGTGCTATTGAAGTTGAAATTGGGAGAAGAAGAAAGTAGTACTCATTTTCTTTCACTTCTCAATGGTTATTTATTTATTGGGTATAAATAACTTAGCCATCCGTTGTCGTTTAAGTCCTATAGTCATTTTAACGTAGTAGTTTTGGTGATGTTCACTTCAATTTAGGTGTCCCTAGACTCGTAGTATCTAGAGATAATAATATTTGTCTATAGACCGCATATTTAAAAAAAAAAAAAAAAAAAAAAAAAAAGGAGAAAAAGAGTTAGATATTGCATCCTTAAACAAAATTTATCTCTGGGACTGGATCTTATTAGTCAAGCTATATGGTGTTACAGGGAGAGTTGGACTGGATTTAAAGGGGTGCTGGTAAAAGCACCCTGATATTTCATTATAAACACCCTTTTTATATAAAAAAAAAAAAAAAAAAAAGGTTTAATCCATAAAGTTAGGATATATGTTTTGAAGGCACCCTAATATCTCAAATTAACCCACGACTTTCTCTATTTGCTTCATCGACATATCCTATATACCATATCATGAATAAGGAGGAAATCTACATCAACAAGGTTGTACATGAAGACAACATAACATTGACAATGTTATTACTAGTTCAACGAAAGTTCCAACAAGTGTAGGAACATTTGCAGCTTTCAGGATCCAATCCCTGTCTATGCTCGAAGATAGATATTATATCTACCATTGGCGAGGACACATATATATGGATACTTTTTGGTAGAAACCTTATTTCAAGGTTATATATACTCTTATTTCTTAGTTAAAGATAAACTGAGAAAAAAGTATTTATGAGCCCCCCCCCCCCCCCCCCCCCCCCCCCCCCCCCCCGGGTCTTTTCCCTTTAAAAACAGGGTCAGCTTTCTTAAAATAAAATTTTGAGGACGGCATCCTAGTTTTTTTTTTACTAGGATGTCGTCCTCAAAATTTTATTTTTTTTAACCAATAGATCTCCATGTTTTATGCAATATCACCTTATCTTCCAATTGTTTCACTGACTAAATTTTGAACATCTTAACTGTGTTTCTAGCATCCTTCATCTCCTGTGTTTCCATCCCAGGAGGTCGAAGAAGACAATCGCCATCCCTCCTCTCCTCTTACGCATAGTTTGCCACCTGAGGTGCCACCGCCTCCTAACTCCGATATTACTTACACAGTTAGCATAAAAAGTCATCATATGATTTTAATTTCTTTTTGTCTTTCTAGTAGTTACTAAAATATCCAGGTAATTTATTAAATTCCATAATGAGATTGAACCCATGACACCCGATACTCCGAGCATCCTAAATATTTTAAGCATTTCGAGTACACCAATCATTCTACTTACTATACAAGCGGAACAAATCAACTCTATTACTGCAACTAAATGGATGGTCACATTTAAGGGGCTAGCAATTGGCTATGCGTTCGATGTCATGGATATGCTTCTTTCTTATTCAATTTAAACTGTTAGTATTCCAATATCTTTCGTGAGGAATATAACCCTACTGATATGGCCCTTCCAATATTGCTTTAAGATTTTCCAATTTCAATTTAGTAAGATTCTTGAATTGTTAAGATTTTGCCCTCGGTTTCGGATAATATGATTAGGCATCCGAAGTACCATTTTTGTTAATTTTTTTATTTCTTTGTTTGTTGTAGAAAATTAATATAACCCATTGGCCTAGATGTAATTAACATCCAGTCAGACAAGATATGAAACAAATACAATTTTAGGTTTCCTTGAATTTAGTTATACATTAGTTAAAAGAAATGAAACTTAATTTGAAAAATTTATAGATAAATTTGTAGAACTCAGTATTTGATTTATATCTTAAGAATAATTGAATTCTTTACAAAAATTTAGGAACGAGTTTCAAATTTCTCATTATTAAGAAAAAGAAATAGACACAAAGGTATGTTGTATATAAAACCATATACACATGTACTTAATATATATATATATATATATATATATGCATATATGTACACTTAGTTACTTAGTATGCTACGAAGGATCATCAAATCCTCTTATTCATCCTTAAGCTAGCACCAGAGATTTAATGTTGAATTCTGACCTCTTGTTATTAACATTTTGTCTTGGGGGCCAAAGGAGATAAATAAACTTCAACAATAATAAATCAAAGCTAAAATGATTAGTTTTTATACTGAATTCTAAAAATGTAACTATGACAAACGATTAAAATGTTGAAATTGCAACATGCTTTTTCAATCACCTTTACACATGTTAAGTACCAAATTTGTATTACGTGTGAAAATTTACACCACATGCTCAATTACTTTTATAATTTTTTATTGAATGTATACTAATTGTTATAAACAACTTATAATTGTTTTTTCAGGTGGTATGATTGACATGAATTTATTTGTAAATGATCTCTCACACCACATCTATCATAATAAAACAAAAACTTTTGAAAACAATTTTTACAAATACACGAAGACTTTGTTGATTCTCGTTGATGTACTAATAAGACTTTTTAATGTCATCTTCTTGTTACTTTCTTTCAAGATATATAACAAGTCAGGAAGAAGAAGACATTTATTATGGACTGGAATAACCCTAACTTTATTCTACACTTCAGGGTCTTTACATAATTTTGTTTCCAATTTTATTGTCCAGTTAATTAGCTTCTAAAATGTAACGTCTTAGTTTTGAAATAGTTTTTACTTCTAATAAAATATGAAAATAGATTTGTATAGTCCCTTATAAACACTGTGGCAACTAATAATAGATATATCATACTTCAACTTCACTTTTATAACATATATATTTGGCTGTTGTTTTGATTATTTCATACATTGGGATTACACATCTTCAAGTGAAATATGTATCACATTTGCGTTAGGTTTTTGTTAAAATTTTGTTTATATACATGTGATGAAAATATGGATGTGGAGAACACTTTTTTTTTATTTCCAACATTTCAATGCCTAAAATGTATGACTAAAGGTGACATTTATGTGAGAGCATTTTTGTCTTTAAATTTATGTGCGGTGCTTTGATAAATGGTGTCAAATTTAGAATTTACGGTCGCTTCTACCAATATCCTTCAAAAAATTACAATCAATCTCCATAATGGCCTTTTTTTAGTACTCCTACATAATATTGTTATAAACTGTTTATTTTTCTAGCTAAATTATTTGGTAATAAATTTATAACTGTTGATCATGTAATTTAATCTAATAATTATTGCAATTTTTAATATCTTATAAGTTATGCTGAGTATGATAAAAGATGCCAAATCAGTCCCAGATTATTGGTTTGATTATATGAGCTCCTTTAGGAGCTTCTCAGAGTTATTTGTAAATTATCTCGATCATTTTTTATCCTCAAAATTATTGGAGGATTTTTTTTTATTACTTGGAATATGTTCCCTTCTATTTATCTTCTGTTTTTTTATTCTTGACCCCAAGAACCATAAATTCCAATCCGCCATTCATTTAGAAAATTCTTGAAACACGTACCTGACCAGAGCTTATTATTATCACTGTAAGTTCGGTGTTTAAAGAACAACATGGCGTGGGTACGTTGAGGTTCTTTACACCAATAATAGTTGAGTCCATGACGGGTTCAATTTTGAAATCCCAAACATTTTTCGCCAGGTATACTTCAGGTTCTCATTTTGGTTAATACGCAAATTTGACACCCGTAAGGCTAAGCATAGCCTCTACATGAACATCATCACATATGATGTTAAGAATTACCAAAGAAAGTAGGGTTGACGTAAAGGCTATGCTTAGCTCTGCGAGTACCAAATTTGCATACCAACCAAAATGACAACCCTAAAATTATCAACCCTGCCCCCAAACCACAACCGAGACAAAAAATGTTCGAAATTTTAAAATTGAAATCGTCACGAACTCAAGTATTACTTATGCGAAGAACTTCAACTTACTAATACCTTGCCGTTCTTTAAACACCAAACTTACAGTACTAATAATAAGCTTGCGTCAGGTCCGCAGTTCAACAATTTTTTGAAATGAATGGCTAATTAAAATTTGTGATTCTTAAAGGTTGTGAATAAAAAAAACAAAGATAAATAAAGAGGGACATATCCCAAAGTAAAAAAATAAAAATAAAGTATCCTCTAATAATTTTGAGGATAAAAACGCCAAAAATAATTTACAAGCAACCCTGAGAGAGAAGCTCCCAAAAGAGCTCATATAATCAAACCAATAATCCGGGACTGATTTATCCTCTTTCATCATACTCATCAAACTTAAAAGAAATTACGCAACAATTATTAGATTAAATTCCATAATTAAAAGTTCTAGATTTATTACCAAATAATTTATTTAGAAAAATAAACAGTTTATAACAATATTATGGAGTATTAAAAAAAAACAATTATAAAGATTGATTGTAATTTTTTAAAAGATATTTGTAAAAGTAACCTTAAATTCTAATTTTGACACCATTTTTCCAACCTTCCGCACAATTTTAATTTTTAAGACACAAATGCTCTCACACGTCTCACCTTTAGTCATACATTTCAAAGTATTAAAATAATGGAAATCAGAACAAAAAAAAATGTTTGGCATACCATTTTCCACACCCATATTTTCATCATATGCATATAAACAAAAATTCAACTAAAACCTAACTCAAATGTGATACATATTTCACTTGAAGATGTGTAATCCCAATATATATGAAATGAATAATTCACAAGATAATCAAAACAGCAGACAAGAATATATGTTATAATAGTAAAGGGAGTTGAAGTATGATACATCTATTATTAGTTGCTACAGTCTTTATAAGTTGGTAACTAGAGTTAATTGTAATTAGAAATGTAAATTAAAATTGAACAAATAGAGATTTAATATGTTCATTGAAGAATGAGGGATAAAGAAACCTTATACGTACATGCAAACTAATGATCATAATGAAATTTAAAATTTAACTGTTAGACCACATCTAAATTAAGAAAGGAGAATAAGAAAGAAATGATGTGGCATACCCTATGAACGGTGCCATGACTATCATAACAAGAAACGCATTAGGATTCTTCAAAATCAAACTTAACCCTATTGCCAATGAAACTATTACATTCCATAGCAAGTGTCTTATTCTTCCCCACTTGTTATATATCTTAAAAGAAATGAACAATAAGATGGCACTAAAAAGTTTGATTAGCACAACGAGAATCAACTACTATATTACTAAACTAAAGAAAACCTAAAATTATCTTTGTTTCATATCTTGTCTAGGTAAATGTCGATTACTTCCAGGCCAATGGGTTCTACTAATTTTCTACAACAAACAGAGAAATATCAAAATCAACATAAATGATACTTTGTACGCCTCACCATATCATCCAAAATCGAGAGCAAAATCTCAACAAGCCAAGAGTCTTACTAATTGAAATTGGAAAACCTTAAAGTAATATTATAGGGGCCAAATCAATAAGGACATATCCTCACAAAAGATATTAGAATACTTGTAGTTTAAATTGAATAAAAAAGAAGCATACCCATGACCCCGAATGCATAGCCAATTGCTACCCCTAAATTGGACCATCCATTTAGTTGCAGCAATAGAGTTGATTTGTTTCGCTCCCATAGTAGGTGAAATGATTTGTGTACTCAAAATGCTTGAGATGTTCAGAACGTGTTTTAAAAGGCGTCGGAGTGCGCGCCTTTACGAAGTGCAATATGCACATTAGGCTTACGCCTTTAGGTCTGAGCTCATGCTTTTTATCTGAGGCGTACGCCTTTTACACCTAGGCGTTTAAGGCTCACGCTTTTGTTACTTTATTTTTAAAGTTGCAGGTGATTGATTTGGGGGGAAGAAATTTGGGTTTAGGTTTATAGATTTGAGGGAAAAAATAGGTATTTGTTGAAGAATGAAGACAAAGAAGAAGAATTATGGGTTCATTTTTTTGAATCAACTACTGCCATCACCGGCGAGATCAACTGCTCAATCTGAAAAATTGGCTCCAATCTGCCATTTGTACGAAGAGAGATAGATTTACAAAGTGTGAAAATTGAAAAACATGGAGCACCTGTTTTCCTTGATTAACATGAGAAGAGAGAGATTTCCGGACAGAACGAAAAGAGAGAGAAAGTGAGAAGGGAACGAAGATAGAGTGATGGACTACGAGAGCATGGCTTTATTATTTAATTTTGACAAATTACCAAACACCCCTTTCATTATTTTCGTTTACCACTTTACACCTTAAACTAAAAAAATTACCGGTGAGATGGTATAAAAAAGCTAGTTTTATGCCTATATTAATTGTTTTTTATTATTTTTAATATAAAATGTTTTGCACGAAAGGCTTATGCCTCATCGCATCGAGACTCGCACCTAGGCTTACGCCTTCACCTTTTAAAACACGGGTTTAGAATGCTTGGAGTACCGGGTGTCGTGGGTTGAATCTTATTATGGAATTCAATATATTAAATAAATATTTTAGTAACTACTAGAAAGACAAATAAAATAAAATTGAAATCATATGATGATTTTTTAAACTAACCATGTACATAATATCATAGTCAGGGGGGGTCGCACCTCAAGTGGCAAACTATCCGCAGGAGGAGAGGAGGGATAGCGATTGTCTTCTTCGGCCTCCAAAGCTAGAAACAGAGAAGGAGAGGAGGGATGCTGGAAACACAGTTAAGATGTTTCAAAATGTAGTCGGTGAAACAATTGGAATATAAGGTGACATTGCATAAAACATGAAGAAATATTAATTTTAGCAACTAAAATTTTAGGGGCGAGAAACAAAAGAAATAACTTGAGGTGTTCCAAAAACATTAGGCTCCAGTCTCTGAGTTAAAAAAAAACAAGACAAAAACTGAAAAACTAGTATGCTGCCCTCAAAATTTTATTTAAAAGATGCTGACCCTGTTTTTAAAGGAAGGGGGGACACAAATAACTTTTTCTTAGTCTATCTTAAACTGAGAAATAGAGTGTATCTATAACGTTGAAATAAGGTTTCTACCGAAAAGTATCCATATATGTGTACTCGCCAATGGCAGATACAAAATCTATCTTCGGGATAGACAGGGATCAGATCCTAAAAGCCGGAAGTGCTCGTACACTCGGAACTTTTGTTGAACCAGCAATAACATTGCAAAGTTATTGTCATACAAATAAAATGTTCAACAAGGTAAGATTGCAATAAAGCTGATTCCAAGTAGTTTATTCCCAAAGTGAATGACAAATACATGATACAGCAAACTGTTCACCAGATGATAAGATTGAACAGATTTGCAAAAAAAAACAGTACATCAGAATCTTAATATGAATAAGATGCACCACAAAGCTACTCATCAGAATATTAATATGGGTGAGAAAATTTTCATGCAGATAACCAAACAATGTGGCAAAACTCATGATCGATAGGAAGTTCTAGACTATTGATTCTAATGAAATTAGTTCATTATTTAAAACAATGAAATTCTACCTTAGATAGATTTTACTCGATTGTACTTGTTTCAATTTTCATTATTCTTCATGCACACCAAAAATTCCATATAAAGATCTGACTAATATTGTAACTAAACAACAGGAGCCAGCTCCAAAACCCCAGAACCCGAGGAAGTTCAAGAACTAAAAGGTCCATTATAGTATCTTGCATTGATTTATAAGACAGTATCTAGTAATAAATCACAAAAAAAATGCTAAATTTGTTTAGGTGGCTAAGATTTGTCCTCAAATGTTTATGTTTTGATCTAACGGCTTATAAATTTCATGGCACGCTGATAAAAGCATAATTATGACTACTTATATATCTCAATAAATTTGAAAATATTTCTAAGGATATACAATTATAATTGTTTCCATACTATATCAAAATTCTAAATATTTCTTTCCATATTTATTACTCCCTCCGTCCCAAATTGCTGGTCCATTTTTCCATTTTTAGATGTCCCAAAATAAATGTCCACTTTCCATAAAAGATAAATACATACCTATTTTGCCTTTTTGTACTTTCACTTTTCAAGAAAAAGTTTTGAATAAAGAAAAGGGTAAAAAGGGAAAGTCAATGTAAATTAAGCAAAAAGTACAATAATGATGTTGGGTCCTTAATAAGTTTGATTTCCCAAAAGGGACCAGCAATTTGGGACGGAGGGCGTAACTATTAACTATCTATCAATAAATCACAAAGAATTTTGGGAATAAACTATCAAAAAAAAAATGTTGTCCAATTAATCTATATAGATATAGAATTTGTATAATCATCCATGGAGTTAACGCATTGCATGGGTAATTGAAACGTATGTTTAAAATTGTGATTGCCTGTATAGTTGTTTCAAAAATACAAAATGAGGATACCTTTTTTGTTCACTTCAATCTTCTTCTTCCAGGTAATGAAATGCTGTCCAATACAGAAAAACATAACCAAATATTTAGCATCAAAATCTTGAAATGAGAATCATAGATATAGATTTTGAAATGCTGTCTAGTTAATCTATATAGATATAAGTATTATCCTTGAAATGTTGTCCAGTACACAAAAACATAACCAATATTTAGGATCAAAATCTTCTTGGGCCTATGTTTTTGCAACTCTAAGTAGGCAACAAAATGGATCTAAGAGGTAAGTGATATAAAAAGGCCATTATAACGTGTATGCGGTAAACTGATGCATATTTAACAAGATAAGTATACCAGGTATAGTAATTCTTCGGTAGATAAACATCCTTTATTGAACCAAATCGTTCAAATGGGATTCTAATATCTTCATGCCTGCACCAATATCAAGTGAAATCAGGAGAAGTCGTCGGTTTAAATTTTAGTGTACTGATAATTTAGAAGGCACTAAATCTATGCATTTTCCATGAAAAAAGTGAAATCAAACACAACTTACCAGAGGAACTGCAGGATGGGCACAAACAACTCCTTGTGAGTAGATTGTTTAGTAAGGGAACCTGTAATGTATCTGAGATGTTAATGCATGAAGAGAGAATGAGTTTTCCAAATACACCAACTGAAGAAGTTGGAAGACATAGCAAACAGTGTAGTAGATATCGTACGATACGTGATACGTATCTTACGATACGTATCGTCTCGGAAGCATTTAGATACGTATCGTTGCCTGTATCGTTTTTTGTAGTGTATCGGACGATACACATCTGTGTATCGGGATAATACAGCGTATCGGTATATCTAAGTGTATCGTTCGATTTTTTTTTGGTCTTTTTGGGCAAAACGACGTAGTTTTGTGGGTTTTTTTTTTTAAAAAAGTAAAACATGAAATTAAAGCCTCAAAACCTAAACCCCAAATAGACGACAGTATACTTACGAGTTACGACAATCGATGATAGAGAGAGTGAGCGACGGAGAGAGCGAGCGACAAAGGGAGGGAGACGGCTTCAATACTCGAAGAATCGAAGGAAGGATCTGAAAGCCTCCCAGCTAGCTTCATAGGCAATGTTCTAAAAATCGTGAATCGGATATCGATCGGCAAGGTGGGGAGTAAGGATTTTTCATTTTATCAGGGATTTATCGAGGATAAATCGGAAAAAATCGGATATGCACTGTTCATCATATAAATAATATTTTCAATAATATATTATATAACAATAATACAATATGCTAAATAAAACATAATTGTAAAGGTAGCAAAATAGATATTAATATATTAAGGTGTAAAGTGTAAAGTCTTAAAATGAAATAATAAAAGAAAAAATCTCATCCTCAGTCGGTGATTCTCGTTTCCTTCTTTCTCTCTCTATCTCTATCTCTTCGTTCCCCCTCTCGTCGACTCTTCGTTCGATGATTTCTCTCTCTCTCTCTCTATCTCTTCGTTCCCCCCTCTCTCTTCGACGCTTTATTCAATGATTAACTATTACGCTTGTTGTGTCCTTGATTCCTTGTCGAAACAGAGCAGCAGAGAGACTGAGAGGAACGGCGACTGAGAGATAGAGAGAGGTACATCGAGGTTGAGGTCGAGTGAGAGATAGAAAGAGGAACGGCGAGCTCTACCGTCGAGTGAGAGAGAGAGAAAGAGGAACGGCGAAAAGTGAGAGTGAGAGATAGAGAGAGGAACGGCGAGGTCGAGTGTGTGAGAGTTGTCGAGTGAGGAGATTAACTTTCAATTTATCGCCGATTTGATTTATCGCGATTTATCGGCGATAAATTGCCGATAAATGGCCGATTTCTCCACAGCCGATATTTTGAACCGATCATGCATAATCCGATCAGCAAGGTGCCGATTTCCGATAAATCGCCGATAAAAACCGATTTTTAGAACACTGTTCATAGGTATGTATTTTCTTTGTTCATCTACTTGAAGAAGACTCCAATGGTTGATTTTGTTCTGCTGAACCGTCACTACTATGAAGCTCCGAGCTCGTCTTTTTTTTTTTTTTTTTTGGACCTTGATTTTGTATCTGCTCTTAAGGAAGAAGACTCCATTTGTGATTTTTTTTTTCTTTTACTATAAACCTCGTTCTTTATTTTTTTTTTTTCTGGACTGAACCCTTTTTTTTTTTTGGAGTGAAGCTCGGTTTTTTTTTTGTGTGTGATTTGGATTGAAGCTTGTGACTGCAGTCACTGCATTAGTAATATATTTTAAATTAAATAGGAAAAGTTAGAACTAAATATAATTTAATTCAAGATTGGAGAGGGAATTTTTTGATAGTCCTGTCACCTGTGAGAAAGCTTGTGAACTCCCTGTTTTTAATTTATATTTAGTTCCTTATTTTCAATTTATAGGATTATTAGGTATATTTATGTATTCTAATTTTTTGATAGTCTTTTTGATTTCTTTATTTTAGTTGTGTACTTAAATTTCACATAGATTAACAATGAAAAAGATGAAATCAAAGGCCATCGATCTTGCGTATGATCATTCTACCCAAGTTGAAAAAGATGGGAAAAATAAGAGACTTAAACTAAAGTGTAATTATTGTGGAGGTGAATATTGGGGAGGCACAACAAGAATGAAACACCATTTAGCGGGTACACACCAAAATGTTATTCCATGTACAAAATGTTCGGAAGATGTCCGAATTTTGTTCAAGAAATTGGTGGAAGGGATAAAGAAAAAGAAAAGCCTCGATGATTATTATGGTGATGGAGATGAGGATGAGGATGAAGCCGGAGAAATTAGTACTAGAAAGGGTGCAACCCCTAGTAATCCTACACATAGGACCACCCTTAATACAACGTTAAAAAAGAAACAAAGGGATGAGGTATGTCAAAGCATTTGTAGATGCATTTATGCAAATGCTTTGCCTTTTATTTTGGTTAAAGATGATTTCTTTAAACAAATGGTGAAAGATATTGGTGAATATGGTCCGGGTTTAAAGCCACCATCATATAATGAGGCACGGGTCTCATTGTTGAAGAAGGAGATCAATTTCATAAAAGGGGATATGATTGAGAAGTACAAGGCGGGGAGGAAGAAGATGGGCTGCACTATTATGTCGGATGGGTGGACAGATGGATCCCATCGGTCTATTACAAACTTTTTAGTAAATAGCCCACGAGGAACTGTTTTTCTTCGAAGCCTTGATACATCTTCAATATATAAGGATGCGGATCAACTCTTCAATCTTCTTGATTCTTTGGTTGAAGAAGTTGGTGAAGAAAATGTTGTTCAGGTATCAAGAAACTTTTTTAGACGCATTTAAATTTTATGTCTTTAAAAGTAAGTTCATTTCTTATTTAAAGTTTGATATAGGTTGTTACAGATAGTGCATCTGCATATGTTAAGGCCGGTGAGATGTTAATGGAAAAGAGGAAGCGCCTATTTTGGTCCCCATGTGCAGCTCATTGCGTGGATAACATGTTAAAAGATATCGGAGCGCTTTCAATCCATCAAGAAACTTTCTCCAAAGCAAGAGCGGTGACAGTATATATATATACGCACACATGGGTACTAAACTTGATGAGGGAGTTTATTGGGGAAAATCTTACTAGAGCATGAGTGACTCGGTTTGCAAGTGAGTATTTGACTTTGAAGACTTTTGCGGATTACAAAATTGAACTCAATGCAATGTTTTCTTCGGAAGAATGGCAGAGGAGTCCATTTGCCAAGAAGAGAGATGGAATGAAGGTGAGGGACATTATAGTGGCCGATCCAAATTTTTGGCCTGCCGTTAAGTATTGTTTGAATTGTGTAGTACCGCTAGTTAAAGTTTTGAGGCTTATGGACGGAGATGCAAAGCCTGCAATGGGTTATATTTATGAAGCAATGGACAAAGCCAAGGAACAAATTGCAAAGAGCTTGGGTACCAAGAGGAGGTATAAGCCTATTTGGGACATTATCGATGAAAGATGGAATTTACAATTGCATAGGCCTCTTCACGCAGCTGCATATTTTCTCAACCCGAGGTTTCAATATTCTCCCGACTTTGAGGCGGATTATGAGATTAAAAAGGGCCTTTATGATACCATAGAAAGGATGTGCCCTTCTCCTAAGTTAAGAGAGCAAGTAGATAAACAATTGGACAAATTTACAAAGGCGGAGATGATGTTTGGGATAAACATGGCCATCCAAATGAGAAACAAGAAACAACCGGGTAAGTCATGAACTAGTATTTATAAAATAAATATTCGCTATTTATTTATAAAATAAATATTCGCTATTTATTTATAAAATAAATATTCACTAATATTTTGCGTTTTTTAGCTTTGTGGTGGGAGTCCTATGGTGGAGGTTGTAAAGAGCTCTCAATGCTTGCTATTCGCATTCTCAGCCTAACTTGTAGTGCTACAGGCTGTGAAAGGAATTGGAGTGTTTTTGATCAAGTATAAGTTAATTACCTTTTATAGGATATTAGAAAAATACTTAGTTTATAACTTTATATGTTATATTAATCTTGAACAAAATTAATAGATACATTCTAAGAGAAGGAACCGATTAGCGCAACAAAGATTGGATGCTCTTTTGTTTGTGAAGTATAATCTTAGACTAGAGCAACGACACAAAAAAAGAGTTTTAAGAGGAGTCCTATGATCCTATTTCATTGTCATATATGGAATCTGATGATGAATGGATTACAGAGAAAGAGGATCCCGTTTTACCTTTGGACCTTGCTTGGATGGATACAAGTAATGTTGATTGTTTTCAAGTAGAAGAAATTGGAGAGAGTAGCCAAAAGAAAAGGAAGAGAGGTATTTTAGTATAATATTAATTCAATATAATTTGTTAGCTAACTAATCTTCTTACAATATTTTTACACTAAATTTATTAAACCATTGTTTAGGGCCTAGAAATCTTACTTATGAAAAGAATATCAAGGGAAAGCAAGCTATTGATGAAGGACTAAGAGATGAAGATGAAATTCAAGAAGTACATGAAGTTGAAGATGAAGACGAAGATGGAGGAAGTGATGATGTGTTGCCCGATGACGATATGAATGCTATTGATTTAGATTTTATCGATTAAATTCAATGTGAAGACACACTTAACTTTATTTTATTCTGTGTTTTGATGATGAATTGATGATATTTTGAATTATTCGTGTTTAAGGGATATTATTTAATCTTGAATGAAATATGTACTAGTGTACTACTAGTCTACTAGATTGTCTTTTATTTGATTTATATGCATAGTTGGTGCATGTATGCATGTGTTTGTCTATAGAAAAATTAATATTTATATAAATATTAAAATCAAAGCGTATCTAACGATACACGATACGCGATACTATTTTTTGGCAAAACGATACGCTTCCGATACACGATATCGACTACCTTGATAGCAAATACTACCTCCGTCTCAAATTGATAGTCCCACTTTGACGAGGTACTTTTTAAGGAAAGACTAATTCCAACCTAATCAATGGCCAAGAAAACAACTTATTTTCTGTTGTGAGATTTGATACATTGAATCGATTATATCCCAAAACGGAAATGGGACTATCAATTAGAGACATACCAAAATGGAAAGTGGGACTATTATTTTGAGACACAAAGCAAAATGAGAAAGCAAAGAATTGACTTTATAACTCAAGAAGACTGCAGAATACCTGTGGTGGGCCCAGACTTGTGGATGGAGAACATGACCGGCTGCGACTGGAAAGTTAAAATATGGTGGTGGTACAAGGACACTAGGCCCATAATATGCCTGAAGGTGATGCGAGTTTGATGAATTGTCAGTAATACCAAGAAATTAGTAACAAAATCTTTTCTGGCATGATTAGTCACAAATACTTTTGTGTTTCTGCAAAATAGGGAATATGTATGTGTGACAGAGTCACCTGGATAGTCGTCCAGTCGGGATAGAGATGGATATTTGTCTGTCTGTTCCTGCTAGAACAAACAAATGGACCACTTTCAGATCCTGAACTTAAAGAGTAATTTCGTTTCCTTTCAGAATAATGCCGTTTATGCTTTTGTGTATTATTACCAATCAGAGTCAAACTTACATTGTAGACTTAACAAATGGACCACTTTCAGATCCCAAACTTAAAAGACTAATTTCGTTTCCTTTCAGAATAAGGCATTTTATGCTTTTGTGTATTATTACCAATCAGAGTCAAACTTACATTGTAGACTTAAGAAAATGTTATGCTTAAGTATTGACATGTACCGGACTCAACTAAAATCCCGTATAAAAATAGTATTTAGACACATTCGTACAAAACATGAAGATATTAAATTTCACTAGCATTTTTCATGTTTTCCTGATTTTTTTTTTCTTTCTTTCTTTGTTTTTTTTTCCCACCTTGCATGTATGAATGGCAACGGGTCAGGTTTGGCCAAACCCGACCGCTCATGAACCTGCCTGACCCGACCCGTGTATCTTTTAACTAAATATCTCAGAATATACAATACAACCACTCGGTACCATGCTTGTGAAGGCAGTAGACACTAAATTTGAAGAAAGGATGCAATTCAATTCTTCTGATTGCCCCCATATATATTTAATACACCCTGAATGTTTGAATCTCCCTCCAAAAGTTTTGCTTGAGTCAAAAAGTCGTATCGAAATGAGACCAACTTTTAAGTTTTAACTCTCTATTCTTGCAACTCTCAGGAGTCTTTTTTCTCATCTTCCAACAAAAAAGGACTCTGTCTACCCCCAATTCAAAGTAAAATGTATACAGATAAATATGCAACTAACTAATATTTTGCATATTATGGTATAATTCTATGCATTATAAACAAGTCTCTTGGAAGCACATCGAAAGGGGTGTATCGTATATCCATATGCAAGACAAATGTACCAAAATCAACGATAACGTTGGAACAAATTAGACATGATTTTAACCAAGTTGCACTCTTTACGTCATAAATGGTTGTTGATTTAATCCACTCCATCAGCAGTGAATCTTAGTATTTTCTAGTTTTTTCAAACCCTAAATTATGAAATTGAAGAAAAAGAATTTTAATGGGCCCACAGCTGCAGCTTATAAACTTTTGGGCCTTTTGCCCTTTGCTTTTATTTTAATTACCAAGCCCCACAATGGCTTGGCCCGTTCTTCTCCCATGCAAGGCCCTTCTTTTGCCAAGACTCTTAATAACCTCAAGTCCAATTCTCTGCCCACGTCCTTTTCTAACATTGGGCCCGCCACCAAGCCCAATTTGCAGCTCACTCCCCTTCCCATTAATGGGTCAACCACCCCCTCTAACAATGGCCCTCCCAATTGTTCAAAAAAATGTTATTTGAAGTCCCAAAATCCTATTTTGGGTGATGCTCGGCCCCTCTCCAAAAAGAACATTTTGTTGCCCAGTTTTTATTATCGTAAAAATATTTCTTTCACAGATTTGATCAAGGAATCCACATTTGATAATGTGGATTTATTTGATGAGGATTTGGTGGTTGAAGTGGTTGCTGCTAGCCTTGTTTATGATCCCTCTTGACGATTTTTATGGGCCCTACTTGAAAAATCATTTAATTGAAAATCTCACCTTTGAGACCCCAATCAAAGGTTTTTCAGTGGACTCAAAAATTAATGAAATTAATGTTATTAATGCTCAAGGTTCGGGTCCTCCCCCAAGGCTCTCTCACACTCCCCAAAATTCCTATATCAATGCTTTCTTGGCCTCCTCTCCTCCCTTCTCTAAGAACTCCTCTCCTAGTTCATCTAGTGAGTCAAGTACTAAAACAAAAGCTAAGAGGAAAAGGAGAAAGAAGCCGGGATCAGATCATCGATATAGGAAATGGCGCAAAAGGTCGAACGCTTGCTTCAATGACCTCCATGAAGTGCTTGCACTCTTCCGGGCTGAGCACATTTCCATGACCGAAGCCAAGATTATGCTTAAGCATACTATAGAGGTTTCCAAAACCCTTGACTATTGCTCGGTTCCTTATATTTTGGCCCACACCTTTGGAGAACCTTTTGAAGGCTTATGGCATTATTAGTTTTTATTACTGTATTGCTTTTCGGCCTTGTATTACGGCCTTTTTTCTCTTCTTGGGTAGTGAACTTTGTTGTGTAGGCTTAGTTCATTTTTCAATTTTAGTCTCATTTATTTTCATAGTCCTCTTGAAGGACCTTCTTGTATGCCTTTGGGGCGGGCCTTTTGTAGCCCCCCACCTATCTTTTTCTTTATTTGTGTCATTACTCTAACGCCCTAAATTGGGCTTAGAAGACTTATTAAAAAAAAAGAGAGAGAAAGTGTTGCATTGACACTTAGACAGTGAATCTTAGAATGACAACATACCTTGCATATCTACAATGGATTCTTCTAAGCAGTTTTTCTGTTTTTCTGACTTGTCAAATATTTGAGATTGTCTTCATGCTGTTTTATTTTTAGACCAAGCATTTTTAGGTCATCCCGAAACTTCTGCAATGATTAAAACAAGAAGTTATTTTATGTATGCAAATAGCCAAATACCCCTCAAAGAGATTATGCCATGTATTCAAAAAGATTAATTAACAACTTAAAACCATTTTCAAAATAGGTAGCATTAGGCAGTGACGTGGACAAGGCTAAGAGGGAATTCCCACCCCGAAATAATATAGGAAGCCCAGCAAGATAGATAGATGGCACGTGCAATGGGGATTGGGGCTTCTTGAAAGTTATTTTAAGTCTAAAAATCACAAATAACTGATTTACGGTTTGGCACTGTCCAGATAGATACGTTCACACACCAAAAGAAAATATTGACAAGTCATATTATTGAAAATTTCAGAAAAATAAAATAAAATTAAGTTACAAATTTTAAAGTTGGTTAATTCTCAAAGCACACCTTAAGTTTTTGTTAGCATGTTCGAGCTAGATTATGCACTTTTTGTAAATTTAAAATTAACATTTTCACATTCATTTTAGTTCCACTGAGGTAAAGGAAAAATAAGCAAACCCATGCTTTTAATAACCAAACCACCAAAAATGGGCTAAATATATAACTTCTGTGTCCTATATTAATTATTTAATACTATCTGAAATAAACAGGTATCAAAACAAAATTAATAGCTAACCTTTTATAAAGTTTAACCAAAAATTTACACCTTTCACTTTTGTAATGTGTCGTCTCTGTAATGCAACAACAACAACAACAACAACAACAACAAGCCTTTATCCCACTAGGTGGGGTCGGCTACATGGATCAAACGACGCCATAGTGGTCTGTCGTGAATCATATCTCTAGTGAAACCATTCGCCTCTAAATCCTTCTTAATAGTTTCACCTATAGTTTTTCTAGGTCTTCCTCTGCCTCTAACAACTAGGCTTCCCTCCATATGATCAACTCTCCTAACCATGGCATCTGCAGGTCTCCTCCATACATGCCCAAACCATTTAAGTCGAGATTCAACCATCTTTTCTGTAATAGGTGCCACCCCAACTCCCTCTCTGATGGTAACATTCCTGATCTTATCTTTCCTAGTCTTGCCACTCATCCATCTCAACATTCTCATCTCAGCTACACTAAGTTTATTCTCGTGTTGGCTTTTGACCGCCCAACACTCAGTCCCATACAACATTGCTGGTCTAACCGCGGTACGATAGAATTTTCCTTTTAACTTGAGTGGTACCTTTTTATCACATAACACACCCGAAGCTTTCCTCCATTTCAACCATCCTGCTTGAATCCGGTGATTTACATCTCCCTCTATCTCCCCATCTTCTTGTATAATGGATCCAAGATACTTAAACCGAGTGACTTGTGGTATGACATTATCCCCAACTTTTACCTCTAAGTTAGTAGTGCTCCGCCTTTTATTGAACTTGCACTCCATGTATTCTGTCTTACTTCTGCTTAAACGAAAGCCATGCGCTTCTAAATTTTGTCTCCAAGTTTCCACCTTCCCATTTAGCTCTTCTCTGGACTCACCCACTAGGACAATATCATCTGCAAACAGCATACATCGCGGTGCTGGCTCTTGAATGTGTTCCGTGAGTACATCCAAGACCAAGGTAAACAGATAAGGGCTCAAAGCTGACCCTTGGTGTAGTCCTATAGTTATAGGAAAATCTTCTGTGGACCCACTATGTGTTCTCACACTAGTCATAGCTCCTTCATACATGTCCTTGATAACACGAATATAGGCAATCCTAACCCCTTTCTTCTCTAGGACTTTCCACAAAATCTCTCTGGGTACCCTATCGTATGCCTTCTCCAAGTAATGCAAGTAATTAATTTTTGGTTTTATAGAAGAAATTGGTTTTATAGAGTTAAATAAGAAATTAAATTTAAAAAAGTGACTTGCATTAGTCGTGACACATAAATTTAGACAGAATCTTGTGAATTAAACGATTTCGTAAAATGGTTGTCATAAATATCAATGGATTAATATGTATATCTATATATATGCCACATCATTTAGAACACATGATTGAAATTATGGTCGATCAACAAAATGCTATCATTGATCAAGGATAGTGTTCGCAATTTATTTCCTAGAAAACTATAAAAAAAATAAAAAAATAAAAAATAAACACAATAGACCATGAAAACCAACTATCTCAAGGAACTTGTCATGAATGTATATGATTTCAGCTTAAATCTTATATGAAGATTAAAAAACATACAAATATTATTAGCTCTCGGTCGCTCCAATGTACTATTTATATATATATATATATATATTAAAAAAACATCTTATGTAAAATGCAAATTTTAGTTGTAAAAAACAACTAAATCCCTACTATTTTTTATTTTTTTTGAACTTTTTATATATTCAAGTTGCATATACATTTTCAATAGTGATACATAAAAATGAAGGTTCAATTATCTTCCTTTTACTACAATTCCAGATGAGACTCAAATTCAAAACTTTTCCCGACTTCGGGTAGGTGTTTTACCAACTAAGTTAGTCCACTATTTCAAAAATTATTTATATTATTATGAAAAAACTCCCTTAAACCCTAGGGAGGGCTTTCCTAGACCAATGCCTATATTTGGCCAATAACGCCATTCCTTTGACTGCTCTTTTTTCTTTTGATGATGATTCTTGCCGCAGATTTTGACCGGCTTGGTGGAGTGGGTTCACCAAGCACGTATATCTAGGGAATTCATAGGGAGTTCGATCTCGACAGCACTTTAGAGTCACATCCTAGATCTAACGACCAAGTAGTCACATAGGTGCACTAATAGCTGATTTCAGGCATATGAGTCCTCTTGAGACCAAACTGAATGGAAGGTTCTAGTTATGAATCGGAGATAGAACAATAGGGAGGTTACAATTTAGAATCCGCTATGACTGTTTTTGCGCGGCTGTACGAATGATGACATATACTTGTTATTGATCGATTCATTGTAATGTACTTATTTATAAGACTAGGTTTAGGATCAGATGGAATTTACACGATTTACGGAAGACTTTTTCACTCGCCTATTGCCGAAATGAGTCGTTGAAGGGTCATTTGTGCCCCCGACACTAGCAGGTAATTTGCCAGGACTTACTTGTTGCTAGAGAGATGAGCACCCGCACAATAGTCATCTTTGCCACGGGACTAAATGTCTCGTCGCAGTCAATCCCGTACTGCTGTGAGAAAGCACAAGCAACCAATCGCGCCCCTTGTTTGGAATGCAGCATAGGCGATTCGGTCTCCATTAGTGTGTGTTCTACTGCCCTAAGACTTTGTTTCAGTGACATCACAAGGGTTGGTCTGAGTTGGGTCTTCGACTGCCTCAAAGAGTAGGGTTCCATTCTGCAAGATCAAAATCGAATAGAAAGAAGTCGTCTTCTTTTTTTCTATATAGTAGTAACCTACCACCAACCTAATATTGATTTAAGTAAAGATTCAGGGTGAACAGAATGGGTTTTCTGAGAAGTTTGATTGATCCAATTTCTCATGAGAGGTCCCCGTTACATAGACAAAAGACACACATCCAAAAATGGAAGACAGAGATCAAGTGGAATTCTCATATAGAAGGAAGAGTTGTGAATTTCCTTATTTACGGGGTAAAGGAAAATTCTTGCTTGAAGAGATTAGAGATTCTTTTTAGTGAGGACTGCCTGATCTAGATCTAATAAGATGCCCTGACCACCCTTGACATAGGAGAACCGCATTTTCCGGCCATGGCAAACCAATCGATTGATTTCCATCATAGCTAACCGAACTTTCTAAATGGGATTCTAATAGGATCTCCACTTCGCAATTTTCTACATTCCATAAAACCAATATACCCCAGGCATCCATCCAATGCATTCTTTTCGAGACAGTACGGTCGAGTTCGAGTGCTTATTTAAAGTCAAGTGCGAGATTGGCATCTAGAATCAGCTGTGGGAAGAGAAGACCACGTAGCCTTGCTACGCTAAGGGAATGGATTTCACTCTTTAAGGGTTGAAGACATGCTTCTTGAATGTAGTAGCAGGTAGTGACTTTGTAAACAGGTCGGCAGGATTCTCACATGATTGAATTTTGTGAATGTTGATTTATCCTTTCTGCTGAAGGTCGTGAGAATAGAAAAGTTTTGGAGAAATGTGCTTTGTCTTGTCGCCTTTGATGTAACCTTCTTTCATTTGAGATATACATGTTGCATTATCTTCAAAGATGAAAGTAGGTTCATCTGAAACAGATGGTAGACCACAAGAGCTTCTGATGTGACGAATCATTGATCTAAGCCTTTCAAATGAGCCTTCAATTCAACAATTCTCATTATCACTCCCAGTAACAATAATGTCATCCACATAAAAACAAAAAGGAAAGCTTGATACTGATGTTAGGGCGGTCCTGGACTATTGAGATAGGTTGTTTTAGTGAAGCCATCCAGGGGGGCGGGGCCGCCCCCCAACCCACTCAACAACCTCAAAACCCTCCTACCCAATGGCAACCGCAAAACCCAGCGCAAGCTCCGCCCAGACCCGCTTATAACAACACTTCGCCTCCGGCCACCTAATTCTTCGGTTTATTCGATTAAGGCAGTGAATGAGTACAAGATTTCTGCGGGCGAGAATAAGCTTTTTAGGCAGTCTTTGTTGCTGATCGTTTTCGTGGAGTGTGAACGAGCTCATAGCCCTCCACGCGTAGCCCACAAAAGCGCTAATTTATATCAAATTTCAAAATCCTTAATGACCACTAGATCAAATGTAATTATTAGTGATGAAAAATTTAGATCAATACATTTTTAAATATTTTGAAGGCAGAAAAATAGAAAGAGTCACATGGATGAACTACATAGAGCATGTGCCACTAATCAAGACCCTAATTAAAGAAATTAGATTGCACCATTCACATTTTAGTTGTTAAGTATGTTTAAGGAGCCGGTAGATAAATGAAGAGATAGCGTAACCTTCGTTACTTAACACCCCCAAATAAATCAATGTCGAAAATGATTAGATGAATCAAGCAGGCTCCATCAATTACTAACTTAGTACTAAACCTAAACCTGCCTACATTTAAAAATACTTACTGTGTAGAGAGAGAAAGACAAATTTTGTCAAACACAGAACAATCGACTGTTGTAAAACACATACATGTGTATATATAGAGAGAGACGGAGATAGAGAGAGAGAGAGAGAGTATAGCGTACCTTTAATAAGATGCCGGAGAAAAGTCGTCGACGGGAAGTTGGGGCTGTGAAGTCGTCGATTGCTGAGAATTGGGGTTAGGGTTTTGTTTCGATGGTAGCTGGGGGAGCGGGGGCTAGGTTTTACGGACAAGAGAAAGAGGAGAGATTTAGGTTTAGGGTTGTTTGAAATTTTAAGTTGAGTTTTTAAAATTTTAAAAAGTGTAAAAATATAGTTGATTTTGAGTTGAGTTTTTAAAACTTGAGAAAAAAAACAAAAAAAAACAGATACTAAACAGGGGCTTAGATTTTTAATATCAGTTGTTTACTTGTTTTATTATTAACTTGTATTATTATTATTTTCACCCTATGTATTTTTAGTTATTTAGCCGGCAAGAAGTAAAAAACTAATAAATTAAGTGATTTGGTGTTTTCATGGTCTTTTAAAGACAATTTCAATGAGAATCATCACTTCAATCAGGTTTGTTTAGTTTGCCCTGGTTCTTCATTTTGTTTTTGTACTAATTTATATGATTCATGGGTGCATTTTGTTTATTTGGATTAAATCTAACATTTCAATTTAATAGAGTTCGATTAATGTGTTCTAACGAAAACAACAGTTATTTGGCTATTGTTTTTTTATTCCCTTTTAGTTTTTCCCCACTTTTGGCCTCATGATATTAGCTATTTGTTTTCATCATTCTTTTTTCTTTTAGGTATTGCACATAAGTTGTTCGATGCAATGCCTAACAAGAATATGGTTGCTTGAAACATCATCATTGTGAAGTATTTAAATGGTGGGAAACCCGGGTGTGGATTGAAGTTGTTTAGGAAAATGGTGGTAGCAGAACTTAGAGGAAATGACACGACGATGGTGACCATGCTAACTATGTAAGGAGGGCAGATGGATGCCTATATTGAAGGAAGAAAAATTAGTTCATGGACCTCTTGGACTTGTATAAAATTGTAGTTGAATGTATAAAATTGTAGTTAAATGCATAGACTGTTTGGCTTAAATGAATGGACATGTAAGAATTAAAGATAATTCTAAAATATTTATGTAACGTACTAATACATATACCCTTAAATTATTCTAAGTCCCTTATTTGAAATACAACTTTTTAAACTCCACACAGTGTTTCTTTGTGCATATTAATTCATTTAATAAAATTTGAAAGATAAAAATTATAACCACGTCACATTTATTATGGATAGGCCCGGCAACGGGTCGTGTACGGGTCGGTTTCGTGTCGGGTTGAAATCGTGTCGGGTGAAAAGTGCCTCTACCCGTACACGACCCGTTTAATAAACGGGTGAAAAATTCAAATTCATACACGACCCGTTTAATTAACGAATTATACGACCCGATTCGTTCAACCCGTTTAAGATAAACAGTTCGATTCGGGTCGTATACGAATAACATTTATTGACTCGCTAATAATTCAATTAAGTAATTTATATATATATAAATTATATTCGGGCTACACGGGTTACAAACGGGTTTACACGACCCGAAACTGACTCGTATATATTCTTACCGGGTTAAACGAGTTTTATTCGGTTTTCACAAATGTACACGAAATCGACTCGTTTAATAAACGGGTTTGATGGGTCAACCCGATTATGACCCGCACCCGTTAAGGATTCACCCAAATCAAGTAAATTCGTGTCGATTTCGTGTCGTGTTATCGTGTCGTGTTATAAATTGCCGGGCCTA
Source organism: Lonicera japonica (assembly GCA_021464415.1). NCBI lineage: Eukaryota > Viridiplantae > Streptophyta > Magnoliopsida > Dipsacales > Caprifoliaceae > Lonicera > Lonicera japonica. The sequence continues at coordinate 86,098 of JAKCWG010000315.1, read as the reverse complement.
ATTATGGATGTCCCTTCCCTAAACAAATAGCATTTAACATTTTGGGTAATTTATGAAAAACTTCCCTTATGTATCACCTATTTCACACATAACCCAGACAGTTTTTAATTTAATAGACAATAATTTAGAATTTCTCACCTTAGTTAGTTTAAGAAAAAATAGTTCTATTTAAGTATTTACCACTTAAATTGATATATTATAATACTCAGAGATCGTTCTTTTTTTTTAACATTGTTTTGAAATATATAAAGTTAAGGGTTCGAAGAGGACATTTACTTGTATATCATAATTAATTTTTGCTCATTTAGTGTCAACTCCTGACTATGTCACCGAATTAAATGTGAAATAATTAAATAAAGTGGGTGCTATATAGTTGAAATTGAAAGACAACTAAATGAGCTATTAATGAATCCGTTGATTATACAATGTTTGAGTCTCTTTAATCATACCAATACGGGATCCATCTATAATTACTTAGGTCTTGCACCGTAGGTGCAGACAAACCTTAGTGCGTATCAATTGGAGAGAATGACAAATAAAATAAGATTGTTTATAACATCAAATGGTCTTTTATATTAATTAATTGAAATTCAAACGATATTTTAGTCAATGAGCTATTAATCAATGCATTGATTATACAATGTTTGAGTCAAATGAGCTATTAATGAATGCGTTGATTATATAATGTTTGAGTCTCTTTTACGGTACGAATACTATAATGCCCAAAATCCCGTTAAGAGGTTTAGACATTCGGGACCCAATTAATCATGATACAGTACGCGACGACAAGTTTAAATTAAAGTAATTTACGTATTATTGAAAACATTTTTTTAAACCCCATTTAGAAAAAAATTGGCATGTGGAGTTTGTAAATTTAACAAATCCAAACCTGTGAATAGTGCAATAAAGATTAAATAGAAAATTTAACACCACATTAACAAAGTTCTCAACCATACAAAGTATAAATATTTCCATATATAAACAATCCATCAAACGAGGTCCCAACTTTAATTAAAAAGCTTTGCATCATTTATAAGATAAATGATACATTTGAATCAAATATAAGTTTAATTATACAAAGTATACAATAGTATGCTAAATACATAAATCATAAGTCATCCTTAGATAACTAATGATTTCTAAAGTCGTCAGAGGTTTCTAGACTTTATAAGCGTGCCATCCCCGAAGACATTCCTGCAAAACTGGTTTGGAAAATAGGAGTGAGTCAAACACAGGCTCAGTAGAAACTATAAAGTTTTATATATAAAAATATTTTGTAAAACAATGCTGTAATACCCAATTTTTTTTTAAATATATATATATATATATATATATTTATATAAATTTGGGTACACAAAATTAGTAGTGTATGAAAAAATAAGAAACTTATACTATGAAATTTAGTTACACTAAAATAATGTATATTAAAAGCACAATTTAAATTATATATGATTAGTTCCTTAAAATTTAGTGCCTTTGTTTGTACACATTGGGTAAATCTAATTCATTAGTCCACCGCGCATGCACAGCTTGTAGGTACCAATACCTATAACCTGAACAGCTTCTCCATTGCCCACGTAAAGTACTCTGCTTCCTGCTGGTATTCGGCGGTACTCAACATATCCAACTCTATCCCTCACGACATGTTCGGACGCTCCTGAATCCACAATCCAATCATAGGAAGGATGAGCTACCATAACATGACTTGTTACATAAACAAAAGGAGAATTATAACTTAAGAGTACCTTCTTCGGCTCAGTGCAGTCACGAGCGAAGTGACCTTCCTTACCACAGTTAAAACATGCTTTATCGGCGTTGCCCTTCTTACCACCACGCTTGCCCCGCTTGCGTTTGGTAGAGTTTGCCTTCTTAGGCGCACGTTCATCATCGTTCCTCTTCCCGTTGTTTTGGTTCTTGCGCTTAGATCCAGATGCCTTGCGCGAACCAGAGTGAACCACATAAGAGGAATTATTAGCTTTAGCAGCTTCCAAGCGCTCCGCTTCTAACTCCAAATGACGCGCAAGATCATCAAAAGTTTTGATGTTTTCATTGTGCGTCATATTGACTCTCATATGTTCCCACGAATCAGGTAGAGAACGAATCCCAGCTTGAACCTGCTGCTCATCGCTTAAGTTGTTCCCAGCTGCCTTGAGCTCGCGGATCATAGTCGACATCTGTCTAAGATGCTGCTTCATCGGGGTGTTAGAGCGCATCTTATACGAGTCAAACTTCAAAGTCAACGCGCGCAACCTAGTAGCTGAAGTGGAACCATACTTAGCTTTCAGGGCATCCCACATTTCTTGAGCAGTCTTACAGTCCTCGAACGCGCTAATCAAGTCATTGTGCATGCTGCTAAGCATAACAAAGCACGCACAACGATCCTTCTTGACCCACTGAGTGTAGGCCTCTTGATCGCGTCGATGTTGGGCACCATTGCCATCCTCCGGTGGTGGAGTCAAGGACTGGGTCAAGGTTTCCAAAACCTCTTGCTCATCAAGGAGATATTGGATCTTACGGTGCCAAATATCATAATTGTCACCATCCAATTTCTCTCCTTTGTTCAAATCAGCAACAATGCTCTTAGAAGCCATCTAATATGCGCAAAAATAAGGATATTTAATAAGGATATTATTATCAGCACATCACACATAATATTTTGCAGCACAAATCTTAAATAAAATTTAATAGTTCACACATGACACGAGATCGAAAGATCGCTACGCTCAAAATCATCTCCCCCATCATGTGATATTATTAAATTAAAATTTAAATTACGCACAAAATTGTATAGGAGCTTTAAGTTACCACTACACTCCCACTATATATAAAATAGATAAAACATGCAACCCAATGATGATATATATAACAGTAAATAATATCAAAAAATGCATGTACCGTAGCAAAAAAAACTACAAAAATGTTTTATATTCTAATAAATAAAAAACTGTTTTTCTTTTTTCTAATAAAAAAACTGTTTTTCCAAAAAACAGAAAAAACAAAACTGTTTTATTTTTAATAAATAAAAAACTGTTTTTTCCAAAAAACAGAAAAAACAAAACTGTTTTTCTTTTTTTTTTAATAAAAAAAAACTGTTTTTCCAAAAAACAGAAAAACAAAATTGTTTTATTTTTAATGAATAAAAAACTGTTTTTTCCAAAAAACAGAAAAAGCAAAACTGTTTTTCTTTTTTCTAATAAAAAACTGTTTTTCCAAAAAACAGAAAAACAAAACTGTTTTATTTTTAATAAATAAAAAACTGTTTTTTCCAAAAAACAGAAAAAACAAAACTGTTTTTTCTTTTTTCTAATAAAAAACTGTTTTTCCAAAAAACAGAAAAACAAAACTGTTTTATTTTTAATAAATAAAAAACTGTTTTTTCCAAAAAACAGATTTTTTTTTTTTTTTTTTTTAAAAGGTAAGCAACCCACTGCCGAAAATCACATCACTAATATATATATATATATATATATGTATACCACATCACACTAAAAACATATATATATTTAACAAAAAAAAAAAAGAAGCTGCAAGTTGAAAGTTGAAAGTCCAAACGGCAATTGCATATATATATATATATATATATGTATATATTATAAGCAGAAAACATCTCAGCTTGAAGCAATGGCACCAAAAAAATACACATGTGTGATTTATGTATGAAGACCAATACGTATTCTCTGATACCATTGTTGGAAAATTAATACAAGTATGCGTACCTGTATGCACAGCGGAAATAATATTGGATCTTGTGAAATTGGCCTTACGATACTCACGTTGTGTAGCGTTACACGAACGACTACCACTATGCCCACAGCTTCAAGTACTCTCTACAAAAAACCCTAGAATATGCTTGAGAAGAGATGACGGCCGCCTCCAACTTTGTGTTGTGTATTATGTCTATTATTTAGGTCTAAAGACCTAAATATATATCATTAGCCTTAAAGGGCTTTGAAACCCTAAGGTTCACTATGGGCGTCCCTATTGGACTAAACCAATAGGCCCAAAAACCAACAATTGCCACTATATTGGTCAAGTTGAAAAAATCTCCACCGTAAATTTTTTATTGATGGCTAAAATTTTGACGCATTATTATTTAATTAAAATTTAAATAAACTTACATAATTTAAATAAGCGGTACATCCCATTCAAAAAAATTCTTTCCTCCCCCTTTTATAAAAGAATTTTTTTGTTCTCTTCCTCGCGTACTATCCCCCCCCCCCACCTCCCCCCTCCCTCTCTCTCACTAAAATAAACTCAGTTCCCCTGTCCGTCTTTTTCCGCCTTATTCTCCTTGTATCATCCCATACAAAATTAAACAAAAACCCATTTCCATTACAAATTTAACCCTCCACCACCCCAAAAAAAAAAAAAAACAAAATCCTCCACTGGCGACTACCAAAGGTTTTTCCGGTGAACGGCGGCGGCCAATGGCTCAATCTGTCTCGATCTGTCCCTGTTTATCTCTCTCTGTTCCTCGTTCACTCTATTCCTCACTCACTCACTGAAAAAAGCTCGCTACAAAACCTTTGTGTCTATCCCACTAAAAAGCGCACTCTTTCTCTCTTTGTATTTAAAAATTTTCTCTCACAAACACGCTCTTTCCGCATCTATTGTTTATCCGCTACATATCTCTTTCTCACTATATTGTTTGAAGGTGAGTACCACTCTCTCTCACACCACCTCAAAAAAAAAAAAATCCTCCACTGGTGACTACCAAAGGTTTTTCCGGTGAACGGCGGCGGCCAATAGTTCAATCTGTCTCGATCTATCTTTGTTTATCTCTCACTCACTCACTGAAAAAAGCTCTCTCTACAAAACCTTTGTGACTATCCCACAAAAAAGCGCACTCTTTTTCTCCTTGTATTTAAAAATTTTCTCTCACAAACACACTCTTTCCGGATCTATTGTTTATCCCCTACATATCTCTCTCTCTCACTATATTGTTTGAAGGTGAGTACCACTCTCTCTCACACACTCACACTCACATTTAAGCTCATTTATAACAAAGTAGTCACTTTTAATAATAGATCTATCATTTTTTTCTTCTTTCTGTTACAAGCTTTCGTATTGTTGTTTTATAGTTAGTGATTTTCTGTTTTCAACAAAAATTACCCAAACTTAGTTCTAACGGGCATGGCCAGAGCTCTGGCGATCACCGCCGGAGTTCGATCTGGCGATTATGCATACGGTGGCCTATGACAAAGAGTAAAAAGAAAAAAGAAGAAAGATAGTGGTTCGTGTGAGATTATAGATAGATTTAATTATATTATGTATGTAAGATTATATATATGCATAGATCTGTACGCATAAGAATATATATATATATATATATATATATATGTGCGCGCGCGCGCATAGATCTGTTTGTTGCTATCAACTCCAATAAGGCATTTTGGGCAAATTTCAAGCCGGCTCCAATACAAGCCTCTCACGTGTATCTCTTTCTAGGATAATTTCGGCATAAAATAAACTGAAACGGATGAAAAACAAACAAAGTCTTCATTTATACCAACAAATCAACATTTGCACTTAACTCTCAATAAACAAATTATACATTTCAGATTGTGTTATGTTTGTCACCCTTCAAAAGCACACAATTAGATCTGCTTGTAGTGAACGTTGGTTTGAAATTTAGTCAAAAATAACTTATTGAAATTTATTGCAACAAATTAAATGTATAAGGTGCAAAGGGTACATTGGTGTAATTTAGTCATCATAACTTTTATATTTATTTCGTGCATTAATTTTGTTATTTTAGGAGGGTTCGGTGGGTTGGAGGCTTCAATTGAGGTGGGCTGGAAATGGGTACGAAGTGGGTAGAAGGTCTCCGCAGGTAAGATTTATATATGAAAATTAAATAAAAGTAAAATTTAAACTGGGCTGGATCCTACTTGGCCCAACCCTAACTCCCCAATATATATATATATATATATATGTGTGTGTGTCTGTGTGTGTGCATGTATTTGTAAGATTATATATATACGCCTTTAGGGATGGGTAGTCAACTCAGTGGCTTGTTTACCACCCAGTTTCTGTGAAGTGATGGTCTATTTAGTGGGAAAATTCCGTATTCAATCCTTCTAAGATGAATCTCACATCTAATGTAGTGTGAGGAAATCATGTGGAAATAAAATAATTCAAATATTAGTTTATATATTTATTAAATATTGACATGTGCAAGACATTTATTTCACGTGAAAAAATTGAAATGAATCTCATATCCAATGTAGTGTGAGAAAATAATGTAGAAATAAAATAATTCAAATATTAGTTTATACAATTTTATTAAATATTGACATGTGCAAGACATTTATTTCACGTGTACAAACTGGGATGAGGTGAGAAAATTTGGTAGATTCAAGGATAATTGCTATGGTTCTATATTTTTATTATTATTTGTAGTAGCCTAGCGTATAAGTAATATAACAAGATAAAATTTGGTGTTTGTGTACACAATATTAAATATATATATATATACACGTATAGGGTGGATCTATGATTTTTACAAGGGGTGAAATGTATTAACACTAATTTTTATATTTTAACTACCCTTGATTTTTTTTTATTTTTTTTTTGCAATTATATATACGCTATACTTTTCAAGTCATGTTCAACCGCAAACCAATTTTCACTATGCAATTTTTCTTTTTAACCAATAAAGAATATTCACATAATCTAACAAAATATTTTATTTTTATTTTTTTTGAGCAACTGCACCTGGAAGAATTCGAACACGAGATCTCCCAGTGTTCCTGTTTGAAGGCTTAAGCCGTTAAGAGCACTCTCTTTGGGTGTTCAGCTGGTGAGTACTTTTAACTAGAATTTGGTAAATTTGTATTTAAAAATTTTCTTTCACAAACACTCTCTCTTTCTAGATCAACTTTTATCCCCTACATATCTCTCTCTCCCTCACTCTAATGTTTGAAGGTGAGTCCCCCTCTCTCTCACACACTCACACTCTCACATTGAAGCTCATTTTTTACAAAGTAGTCACTTTTAATAATAGATCTATCATTTAGCTAGTATTGTTGGTTTTTAAATTTTTTTTTTTTACAAGGTTTCATAGTGTTATTTTAAAATTAGTGATTTTATGTTTTCAATAAAAATTATCCAAACTTAGTTTTAACGGATATGACTAGGGCTCCTGTGATCACTGTTGGAGTTCTAGCCATTTTACGTTTATACGTACGGTGGCTTATGATAAGAAGTAAAAAGGAAAAAGAAGAAAGAAAGAAAGCAGTTTTTGTGAGACTATAGATATGTATATTATGTATATATGCATAGATCTGTTTGTTAATCAACTCCAATAAGGCATTTCGGGGCAAATTTCAAACCAACATCCACTACAAGCATCTCACATTTATGTCATTCTAGGATAATTTTGGCATAACCCAAACTAAAACGGATGAAAAACAAACAAAGTCTTCATTTGTACCAACAAATCAACATTTGCACTTAACTCTCAATAAACAAATTATCCATTTCAAATTGTGTTATGTTTGTTACCCTTCCAAAGCACACACTGAGATCTGCTTGTGGTGAACTTTGGTTTGAAATTTAGCCAAAAATGACCTACTGGAGTTATGAATGTATAAGGAGCAAATTGTCTCAAAAAATTACTTAGGGTTTAAACAAAAATCTTCATTTGGTTTAGGGTGCATTGGGATAATTTAGTCATCATTATTTTTATATTTATTTCGGGCATTAATTTTATTATTTTAGGAGGGTTTGGTACGGTGGGTTGGAGGCTTAAACCAAGGTGGGCTGAAAATGGGCCCCTGGTAAGATTTATATTTGAAAAATAAATAAAAGTAAATTTTAAACTAGGCTGGAGCTTGCTTGGCCCAACCCTAACTCCTATATATATATATATGTGTGTGTGTGTGTGTGTGTGCATGTATGTGTAAGATTATATTTTATATATATACGCCTTTAGGGTTGGGTCAATTCAGTGGCTTGTCCACCACTGAGTTGAGAACTTTTTGATGAATTTCCATTTGATTGCCCATTGGGTATCATATTTATAGTAGAAAACAGAGCATCAATTGCCGACCCATTGTTGAAGTCAATTTCCATCAAGTATCCACTTAGTTTGATATTTGAGCTTTTAAGAAACGAATCGGTATCCAACAATCCAAATTAACTCTCAACTTAATTTTATTACAAGACTTTAGATCGATGCAAATTTACAAATTTAAAATTCCTAGAAAGCCCACAAATCGGACTAAATAAGCACTTACAGCAAAAAATAATGACTTGATTTATTAATTACACGCTAGAAATTCTCACATTTAAATGTACTCCTTAGGGAGAAAACCTTTCACCTACAAGATTAATGCCAAACAAGAAGTTCAATATAATCCAATTTATAGATATACAAATGTGAGAACTGCTAATGCATTGATCAAGGACAAATAAGGAACATTCAATTTGTTAAAATTTATGACCTCTAAGTTATGCATAAATTAAAAACAATAATAGTTCTCAAGAAGTTTTATGATTTAAATTTATTTATTTTTTGGTAAATTAAATTTATTAAGTTCAGACTCAACAATACAAGAAACAATTGGGCAATCCCCAAACACTTACACAGGTCTATACCAACACACTCTCACTAATGCCCCAACCTCTACAAACCAACCAATTACTATAATTCCTATTCACATGGCAATTATATGCTTTAACCCTAACATAATTCTCTATATTCTTTACGATAGCATCAGTAGTCCTAAACCTACCAGAAAACACCATCACATTTCTTTCTTGCCATATACAATACACAATAGCAGCAAAAGCAATATGCCCCACTCTAGCCTTCAACTGAACTCCATTAAAAAATTGCAAAGCCTTGTCCACGTGATCTAATTATTAGCTGTACAAATGCCAAATCTGCTAATGAATTGATCAAGGACAGTAAAGAACATAACATTCAAGCTATATATTAGTATTCTTATTTACTAAAACTATTCATTATGTAAATGTTACTTACTTACTTTGTTTAGTATGCGGAGAAACTCGTGCTTGAGCCTGAGCCACTACCCATAAACAAGGGGGTTCAATTAATTGTATTTGCCCATCCACAATGTTAATGTAAATGTTGATTGACTTAGAGTGGGCATATATACCTAGCCCTTAAGCAGAAGCGGTTTTATCTTTCATGTACCGCTTCCAAAACCAATGTCTTATCCACACCTTTTCCACAATCTCGTTATCTGATATACCCGTTGTATCGGGTACAAAAAAATAAATAAATAACCAGACGACGGTACATATACTCGTGAGGTAATCAAACGTATAATCTCCTATATAGCATATCATGAATAAGGAGGAGATCTGCATCAACAAGGAGGTACATGAAGACAACGTCGAACCCAAAATCGAACCAAGGTCCTTTGTCTGTGTAGGAAATGGCTCAATGACCCACTTATAGGATCTATATAGGCAAGAGTGACCTAAGACAAAAACCAAGACCATTGCCACTACAAAACCCGCACCTAAATTGTTGAATTGGAATTTTTTATTAACTTTGAAATGAAACTCGGCCCACAACAAACTCTACAACAAATATTACCTCACTTGCTTGTTAGTTTCGTAGGTATTTTATACTTTTATAACTAAATTCATTTGGATTGAAAGGATGGAATAGAAAGAAAATGGTTAATTAGGAACACAACTCAGTCCGTTTGTAGCTCCTAATTAACCATTTCATTTCCATTCCCTTTTTTAAATTCAAATGAATTGAGTTATGAAAGTATAAAGTATCTAAGAAACTAATAAACAAGTGAGGTAATATTTGTTGTAGAGTTTGTTATGAGCTGAGTTTCATTTCCATGTTAATAAAAAATTCTACCTCAATAATTCAGCTGCGGGTTTTGCAATGGCAATGGTCTTCATGTTTGCCTTAAGTCACTCTTGCCTATACAAACCCTATAAGTGGGTCATTGAGCCATTTCCTACAGAGGCAAAGGACCTTAGATCGATTTTGGGGCCCACATTGTTTTCATGCACTACCTTCTTAATCTAGATCTCTTGCTTATTCATAATATGATATATGGGAGATTATAGGTTTGATTACTCGCGAGTATATGTACTGTCGTCTGGTTATTTATTTATTTTTCTGTCCTCGAGACAACTGGTATATTAGATGACAAGATTGTGGAAAAGGTGTGGATGATACATTGGTTTTAAAAGTGGTACATGAAAGATGAAATCACTTCAACTTAAGGCTAAGTTTGTATGCCCGCTCTAAGTCAATTAACATTTACATAAAAATTGTGGGCGCAAATACAATTCACTGAAACTTTTTTTTTTGTGTGGCCAGTGGCTCAGTTCAAGCACGAGTTTCTACACACTGACCAGAGTAAGTGAATGACATTTACATAATGAATAGTTCTAGTAAAATGAGAATACTAGTATATAGCTTGAATGTTATGTTTCTTACCCGTCCTTGATCGATGTATTGGGCGCTTTGGCATTTACACAGCTAGTACTTGAATCATGTAGATAAAGCTTTATAATTTTTTAAGAGAGTTCAATTGAAGGCTAGAATAGGGCGGATTGCTTTTGCTGCTATTGTGTGTGGTTAGAAAGAAATATGAGGGTGTTTTCTGGTAGGTTTAGGACTACTGATGCTATTGTAAAAGATATGGAGAATTATGTTAGGTCTAAGCATATTATTGGCAACTGAGTAGGACTTATAGTAATTGGTTGGTTTTTAAAGGTTGGTACATTAGTGAGAGTGTGTTGGTGTAGGCTTGTGCAAGTGTTGGGGATTGCCTAGTTGTTTCTTGTATTGTTGAGTTTGAGCTTAATAAATTTAATTCACCAAAAAATAAATAAATTTGGATCATAGAACTTCTTGTGATGTGCTGTTGTTTTCAATTTATGCATAGTTAATTTAGAAGCCATAAATTTCAACAAATTGAATGTTTCTTACATGTCCTTGATCAATGAATTGTGGTTTTGGCATTTGTACAGCTATAAATTGGATAGAATTGAACTACTTGTTTGGCATTAATCTTGTAGGTGAAAAGTTTTCTCCTTGAAAAATACATTTAAAGGTGAGGATTTCTAGTGTGCAATTAATAAATCAAGCCATTATTTTTTGTTATAAGTGTCCGATTTTTGGGCTTTCTTAGAATTTTAAATTTGTAAACTCACATTGATCTAATGTCTCGTAATAAAATTAAGTTGAGAGTTAATTTTGATCTGGTTGAATCTTTCGGTTCTAAATCTTATAATAAAAAATAAGTTTTATCCACAACACTTTATTAAGTTGAAATTAGTGTTTTCTTAAAATATAAAATATCAATATGAGTTGTAATAGATTGAGTGTACTTGTTTTTTCCTTGACTAGTTTATTGAGTGATTGTTAATTTAAATTTACCGTCAGCCATGCATTGTACGTACGTGGTATCAATATAATTAAATTTAGTTGATTTTTTGTGTAGCCAAGCTCAGCTTGAGAATATTTATATAAATCTAGTCCAACTCTCCCTGTATCACCTTATTTAAGCGGTTAATAGGAGTCAGTCCTAAATATAAAATTTGTTTAAGAATGCAATAGTTAACTTATATAGGGGAAGGATCTAAAGAGGACCATTTATTTGGTCCTTAAATGCGGACAAATTATTTTAAGGGGGTAAACGGATGAATTTTCTAATGAAACTTAGTGAAGATGATCTCCATGATTAGTAGATCATCTCTTCCAAATTTTATCAAAAAATTCAAACGGGAAGTGGGTTAGCTAAACATCTTAAATTTTAACGGTCAGAAAAGTGCATATATATCAATTTTTTAATTAACCCTCTTCTTGATTGAATTTTTCAATAAAATTTGGTGGACGTGATCTACTAATCATGGAGATAATTTTCACCAAGTTTTATCAAAAAATTCATCCGTTTACCCCCTCAAATTGATTGGGGAGAGGGAATAAGAGGGTGTCTTTTCCGAGAAATGTTGATAATTAGAAAAACATAAAAAGCAAAAACAGGAGAGGCGCTGTATGAAGGGAAACGCCTTTGTTGGGCCCTTCATTTGTAGTATTGTTATGTGTAGAAAGATTATATAAAGAGGGAATCTCTTTTTTTAACAAACGATGCGATACCTATTTGAATGATAAATGGATAAATTTTTGTATGAAAATATTTAGAAATGATTTATATTATAAATAGATCACTTTTACCAAATTTCATAAAAAATTCAATTCAGAAACATGTGATATGATCATTAAAAATTTCAACGGCTGAAAATGTACATATATATCAATTTTTCTTTACAAATAGTTTTAAATTGAATTTTCAAATAAAATTTTGTGTGGTGATCTACTCATTGTAGAGATCATTTATACAAATTTTCATAACAAAATTCGTTTATTTACCCATTTAAATAAGAATCCCTTATGTTCGTTAAAGTGAATGGTTTCATCTTTACAACTTATCTTTTGTTATGTAATTCTAAACATGGGCTTACTTTATTTAACTGTTACAAATCTGGGCCCCTCTACATAATTAGCTAAGCTCTAATCTACATTTATACTAATCATAAAATTGTGAATAAGACACTTTGATTTAGGCTAAAAGTATTTTATATTTTTATGATTTCATTAAGAAAATTTATTATATACTTAATATTAAATAAAAAGTAGACATTGCATACTACTCTATTTATTTTTTTTAATTGGAATTAAAAGCAATCAGATAGTTCCTAAATTTAAAGTAACTTTAGTTTCTATTAGAATTCTAATCTAAAATACTATAAATTAACATTTAAACATGAATCACATAATTTATTTATATTTGCATTCTTGCAAATATATATATATATGTTTTATTTTTGTAAACCTATCATAATTCTTCTTAATTTTTTTTAAATGGTAAACGTATCGTAATTCATAGCCAACAATTTATTACATTATATTTGAAAAATAAAGTTCTAATTTATTTCATTCTAATCTAATATAAAATGCGTTAAATTAACATCTAAATATCAATCACATATTTTATTTGTATTAGGATTTTTGAAAATTTTACAATACACATAGTTGAGTAGCTTTAGTATTAGAAACATAAATGCTAACAAATTTTAATATTTTAAAACACAATAAAATTCACTAAAATCATATCAATCTTACAAGGTATTCAAAAATAAAAATAATAAAAATATTTTCATACTTAGGGATAAGGCCGTTATTAACGATGGAAACACTAACTGGGATTGGCTTTTAAAAATCAAAATTGTTGTGCGTATATCTACCTTCTTTTGGACTCTCTTGCAGAATAGAAATTTATCTAATCAGAATTGTGTTAATAAAAATTATAGAATTGAAAGTTACGGCCCATAATTTCAAAGACCGCCATAAAACATGTCATATACGGTCTCTCATTACCAACCTGATTAATTTCGGAATGAGTAGTATACCTATTAATTCTTGGATCGAGGTGAATTTGAGAAATAGTGGTAAACACAAATTCAGGGGAGTGCCCTGGCATACGATGTTTATACCCACTATTTGGCAAATATGAAAAGCTAGGAACAAATTTCAATTTGATAACAAACAGGCAAATCCAAAAAATATTGCTTATAAAAGTATTGAATTTGTTGCGGAGATTCCTGGAAGAAGGGACAACAATGATGTCTTAATTACATGGGGTTTTCCTTCTACACGTTATCTAAAAATTAACATGGATGGGAGCTCGGTCAATCATGGATGGGAAAGCATTGGTGGCCTAGCGAGAGACATCCAAGGTAGATGGCGGACAGGATTCTGTGGCAGAATTGGCTATGCCCTACCACTGAAAGCCGAGCTCTGGGGAATTAGACGTGGTCTCAAATCGGCAAAGGATCTTGATTGGAAAAAAGTCATTTCAGAATTAGACTCGGAGTATGCTCTTGACATCATTGAATGCAGGGAGATCAACAATCACCTGGACAGGACCATCATTGAGGATTGTCGTAATTTAGTGGCAAAAATGTATGCTACTCTTAGGCACTCTCTCTGTGAAGGAAACGTTGTGCTGACTTGCTTGCTAAGATGGGAATTAATCAAGGAGAACAGGAAATTCATGTGATGGTGCCTTCAGCTGTATTGTGCAACTTCTGAAGGATGATGTTAAAGGGGTGGCCTTTCTCCATGGTTTTTAGCTTTTTTGCGTCTTCCTTCTGTAACAAAAAAAAATTATAGAAAGATTCTCTTGTAAATAAGACACTTCGAATGGATTTTAATAAAAAGAAATAAAAATGACCAATTTTATTATTATTTTTTACCTTGAAAGTAAGAGTGTTTGGGACATGAATCTTGATTAATTTCTCCAAAGTGATTTAATTAAGATTTAAATGACGCACTTTTCCTCATTAGTCTAATACATTTAAAGGTTTCTAATTCTTGAAGTGTTGGCCCTAAGGTTCAACTTGGTGACATGTAGGATGAAAGTCAAAGACTCATCTAAGTATAATTAACTAAGTTGAAACTATGGTTTTCTTAAAAAGTACTAAATGTTAAATAAGAATTTTAATTTAAGATGAAATGAGAAAACAAATTAATATATGCAGATATGTTTGTTTGAGAATTCCTCCAAGAATGACCATTTGTTTATTGCTAGATTCTTTTGTGCAACAAGAGATTAAGGAATAATGTGAACAAAAATACATCGTGGACATGATACATCATTTAAATTATTATGTATATCAAAATATCACGTTTTGTCTTTGTCAAAAAATCAAATGGGAGAAAATACGGCTAGCACCATTACAAATATTTGTGTATATTTCAATATATATATTGGATTTGGGCCTTTTACTGAATATAAAGTCGTAATTTATTTTTCATGATTATTTCAAAAAAAAATAAAAATTTCATGGGTCCTGGTGCCCTTCCACTGTTGTAGACTGTAGGCTTAATTAAAAATTTGGGCCTTTTTTCGTAGCAGGTATTAACCATCTCTAACGTGTACTTTAAAAAAGAAAGGGCCAAATAAATTGATTAATTAAAATAGTTTACAAAATTACACATAAAGTAAGGGCCACACACCATTTTTGTGAAAAAATGCAGCAGTGGTGCAGCAATAATGAATACAAATTTAGGTATGTTTGTTTCTTGTAAATTTTCAGATTTATTGATGAGCATATATATATACACATTACGGTTTTTAATAGTGACATAAAAAATAAAAAAAAAATAATTAATTTGTGTAAAAAATTAAAAAATAAGTGGAGACATTTATGTGTCTTCCATCCTTGTTATTTCTTATGGAAAATTCTCTTCCAACCCTAAAGAAATTTTTATATGGAAAAAGGTAAAAAGTAAGGGTCCGTTACAATATGGGAAAAAAATAGTTGATTTATTTGAGAAGTAGAAAACTAAGTCGAAACATATGGTGAGATATCTTCTTACTTTGTGACTTTTTCCATGGAGAAATTTTCTTTGGTAGTTGAGCAATTTTAAAATTTTCACAAAAAATTATGAAAAATGAAAGATATCAACACATAAAATGAGTATGAAATAGAGTGCAAAATAACCAAAAAACTGGCCCGAACCGGACCGAAACTGACGGTTTTGTTAATTTATGGTTCATTTTCGGTTTGTTACTTAAAGAACCGACTGCCATCGGTTCGGTTGGCGGTTCTCGGTCAAATATATCGGCTAAAAACCGAAACACTCTTATCATTAAAAAAAAAAATATTTGATAATATTACTGGTCAAATGGGTAGAATTATTATTAAAACAATAATCTATTAGTCAAATTATAATACTTCTTTGAAAAATTGCACTATATACTTTTAAAATTATATATTATTTTAATAAAATAGATAATTACTTTTACAGTAATTCGGTCAAATATCAGTTTCACTAAAATCTAGTCAGCTCTGCTAGTTATTGAACCTTTTCATTCTTTAGGAAAAATGAATATCACCTGTGAAATGTCTTGTGATTGTGACTTGTAACACAATCCAGCAACTTCAATTTGCAGCGTCATTATGGATTCATTTTTTGTGCAAAAGTTTAAAGAGCAGTTGAGAGAGAACAGAAATTGGGGGACACTCTTTTTTCTTGTTTTCACTAAACTAAAAATAATTACCACAGAAGGAAAAAGAGACACGTGGTCAGGAGTTAATCACTTTGCAAACTTTGGGAGGGAACCACAATAAAATCACAAGAGATAGAAAACCTTGAATATAAATTTTTATAATTCTATTTAGATTATGACTATTAATATTCGAAATAAATATTTTGATGTTTTAAAATTATTTTTATTGATATTATATATATATATATATATATATATATTATACATTACTTTTTATATATTGATTTTTTTTAATGATAGAATATTTATATACAATATTAACAGTTATGCTCTTTATTTAATAGAGATAAACTTTCGCTAATTATTTGAGATCGAGGGGCTTATATCATAGGAGCATGTGCAGGAACGGAGCCAGGATTTTAGGTTTGGGGGGACGAGAATATGAATAGACCGACAGCAAGAAATAATTATCACAAGAAATATTCAAACTAAATTTTACCATCAAATAATAAAGCAAGTTAACCAAAAAATATGACATATATAATATGTCAATATATATAATTTGGATATAAATAATTGAAGGGGCCATACTTAATCTTTTCAAAATAATTTGGGGGGACAAGCATTTATAATTCTTTTATAAATACAAAATTTCTACTATATCTAATGTATTTTTAAAAAAATTTGGGGTGGCGACGGCCCCCCCTAGATCTATCAATGAGCATATGTGGAAGCAACACATGAATGAGAATAAGGAAAACTGACATGCAATACATTCAATTAAAATCGATACATTCAATTAATGAATATTTTAATGTGAGATATTATGTTCTAATATGAGATTATGTGTTAATGTATCATTAAAAAAAAATACAATGGCAAAATTAAAAAATTTAAATTTGGTGTCATAATTGTTTTCTATTGTGCACCTTGATATATATTTTTGTTCGACTGCTAACTAATTAGACCAAAACAATTATCACCCAAAAGAAAAAAATATTTGAATTTATTTAACTTGATGATACATCTTGACACATTTATGTATACTCTTCGTGTGTCGAATTATTGTTATCAATGAATAATCCACACACAATTTTTTGATCTCCACAATTTGTCTCCCCATAAACAATCACTGTTATGAACCTAATTTCCACATGAAAAATAGTAGATTTCGCTGGTAGTATATGAAGTCCATGGGAACCTTTCTTTTGCGAGTCGGTTTTCAATGGTATGTTTTACTCATGGATTCCTAAAAACTGATTTAAGAGCAATCTATGCCGATGACGGAACCACGCACAGTTAGTAGATCTACAACAATTATACTAACTTTGAGATTGATACCTCTATCAATACATCTACAACAACCACACACAGGGATGGATATATCATTCGTTTTAGGTGGGGCACTCAAACAAATGAGTACAATGAGATAATTGTTTGCAGTAATGTACACAAAATGTTTAAAAATTAGAAATAGAGGGTATAAGATTGAGATGAAAAACCCTTGATAAAAAGTACAGAGTGAGAATAGAGAAATGTAGGTAAAAGGTTAAAAGCAATTCAACAAAATTAGTAGGGCACTTTCTTTAACCACTTTGGTTATAACACATAGTACAAAGGTAAAAAAATAAAATAATTTAAGTGTATCCACCCCCACCACACATTAATATATCTACAACACCTGCAAAAAGATATGCAAAACATAAAGTAACAAACCCATTCTAATGGACTAGAAAAAAAAATTACATCTTCTCAGAATATACACTAACAAAGAATCTGCAATTGAAATAGAAATTATTATCAACAAAGCAAAAAGTGTAACTACACGAGTTTATCTCCAAATTAAGGCTAAATGAATTACCTGTTTAGCACACTTACCCACAAAATTATTGGGTACCAAAGGTTTTAAAAGGGCCAATTAAACTTGGAGATCACCTTAAGTCTTCTATTTCTTTGCGTCTACATGCAAATCTTATGTTCTTTTGTCACTTTCAAGCATTCAATAGGAATTTGAAAAGCTGTTAAAAATTTCAAAATAGTTAATCTAAAATAGTTCTAAAGATATACATACAACCTTGAAAAATGATCAAGTAATATCAAAAGAAGGAAGAGCATGCGTATTTTCAAGGTTTTATCGTACCATTTTATATCTCAGTTCAACCACTCTCCTTCAAGAAGTTCACAAAACTAATTAAATTAGACTATACTTTGGGTCCCCCTATTCCGTGGAATAAATAAAACTTAAATACTTTAAAAAAGAAAATAACTTTCATTGCAACACTTCCCACACGGGTGGAAATTATTTCATCCTGAACCAAAACAACCCTTAATGTACATGGTAAAGTGATCAACTAAACTAATTAACTAATTGGCAAGAAAATAGCCCGGCTATTCTCGAACTCCGATTCTTCTTTTGTTTAGTATGTGGCATAAGCTGTAATTTAACAACCTAAAGTTAATTTAAAGGCGCTCACCATCAGATATCACTCCCTTAGTCTCTAGCTGATATCTCACTTTGCTTTTGGTATGAAAGCCTTAACTACTTGTGAGAATCCGCAAATGCGACCCCATGTTCTCAGCCTCTGGTATGGGAGTCTGAAACATCGGAAAGGATTTCGTTGTTCCATTTGCTTCTATGTGTTGATAATTCATATCGGGTGTCCCTCTATCCTATTTCTAGATGCAAGAGGGTTTGTTCAGAGTCGTCACTACGTTTTACGAGAAAACGGACAAAATAGTTGTGTAAGAGGAAAGGCTATAGATAAGCCTTTCTTTACACGTTTGTTTACGAAACCAGGATTCCATAGGGTTCGGGAACTATATTACGGTTTGGGAAGGTGTTAAGCACCCATTCCACCCTTTCGGTCTCTAGTGGTCTTATACGTTTATTCTATGTTAGAAAACTTGGATGCTTTTATTGATATTCTACTGCTTTTTGGAAATAACTAATGAAAACCTGATTTTCGAGCGCGTTAGGAATCTACCACAACCAAGTCTACAATAAAACTAATATACAAATATTTTATTTAATTACTAGAAGAGACTTTATTTACCTTCCCGGCGATAATAATGAGAATAAGAGAGAAAATATAATACAGCAGAGAAGACCTCCGATGGATATCAGCTTTCTTCTTAGAAATATTTCTGGCGGTCTGACTCTAGAAGGTGGCACTCCGGGTGCCAAGATTAGATCTGAGACTCTTGCGAAAATAAATGTTATCACAGATGCTTCTGCAGAAGGCTTTAAAGATTATAAAATATCAGAGAGAATAAGGAATTTTAGTATAGAAATTGTGTTGAGAAGTTGCCGTTTGGAACCCATGGGGGTGTTGGCCTATTTATACTGCTCGGGGGAGATTGCCGTGCGACATTTTCTCAAAAAAGGGCATGTGTCGCGCGACAAAGGGCAACTGTCACGCGACAAACGGCTGAAGTGATGTTTCTGACAGACTGATGTGTCAAAGAGTGGATGGTCGGGGACAGAGGGGTTTGTCGCGCGACATATCAGTGATTGTCACGCGACATATCAGTGATTGTCACGCGACATACTGATATGTCATGCGACAATCCCTCTAAAAACAGGTTTGTTGCCCATCAAACCCTTTCGGGGTAGTTTCGGGTGCTCGGGTGAGTCTCGGACTCCAAAAACAGTAGTTATCGAAGGTCGTTAGGGTTCTTGCGGCGGTCACGGATCGGGGTGTCTACACTACTACATAATCAATGGTCAAGTAGCTCCTATTATAACACAAACAAAAATTTCAGACTTTGACATTGATATATTTTCATTAATACTCATTCTCTTGTTGAAGTACTTAAATTGAGTATACCTAATAGTTAATAAGACTGCCATAACCCATAAGGATAAGCATAAAAATATCAAAGTATTTCTAGCAGGAGCACCTATTGAGCAGACCTCGTGAGAATCTTATTCAAACATTCAATCAAACACCTTTCACGCATTGTGTAGTAGAATTGAGATATTTGAATTTTTTATTATGTGCACCTTGAATAATCGGCCCAGAAGCCACCTTCAGTTGCAACCGTATAATAGAAGAAAAAGAGGAGAAACAATACCTTTGCCAAAAACAAAGCAAGAAGTAAATTGTAGTACATTTTGTTTGTTTTGTAGCTACCAAAGACAATAACGAAAATTAGAGACCTAGAAACCTTAAGTACAACATAAAAGAGGGGACTAAAGAACAAATTCTCTAGTTCCTTATGTTTGTTCTGTAAATCACAATACACTAATGGAAATCAGAGGCTAAAAAACCATAATCACAAAATAGAGGAAAAGGGAAAAAGCAATACCTTGAGGGAATTGATACCAACAAAGCCAGAAAAAAAAAATCTCCGGTGCGTTCTTTTTGTTCTGAAGCACCCAAATGCAATAATGAAAGCGCCATATTGCTATGAGTTGGACTCGATTCCATGAAAAGGGAGAAGGAAGAGAAACAAATGCCGCAGATAACAGAGAGGAAAAATTTATGGTTTACCTTTTAAGAAAGATGGATGAATAGTTAAACAACTTTCATTCATTTGAACAATAAATGTATGTATTCGTGGAGTATCATGGTATTTTGGTCAAAAAAATAAAAATAAATGAAAAGTTAACGATATCAAACTTAGGATTTTATCTAACAAAAAATTATCAGGGAGGTTTTCTCAAATGTAATTATTAGGGCAGCGGGTTAAGTGAATAAATTCCTTTCATTTTCTTCAATGCATACATGATACTGATGATATGTGTCATACTCTCAAAATTTTATGTTTTTAGGTAGGTGGCCCCTCCCCTCACTCTCATTAACATGAAGTCTTCCAAACTTCCTAAGGATATTTCAAAAATTGTAACTCAAAAGTTTAGTACCCTCTCAAATATTCAATGAAAAATACAATATTACACATGCACGTGCTTGTATACTCTAAATTCTTATTTTTATTTAAGAAAAAGCTTTTATTTTTTTTAAACTAAAATAGGATCTTATATTGCTTTTACAAACCAGAAGCTTACATTTTGAGGAGCCGAAGATTTGGCAGACCATATCCGTCAATTCTGATAATGCCCCTTAGCTTCCTAGGAATCTCACTACTTTGATAAATCACAAGTCTTCCTAGCTCAAAACGTAAATTCGCCATGAAATCAGCTGCCATATTGTTCTCCTGATATGTATGACTCAACCGAAAATTTAGTAAGTGCATCAGCTACTTTTCTTACTAACAAATTTTACCACTTATTCTTATCAGGTACATTAAATGAATTGTACCTTTGTTGTATTTTGTGATGGTACAGCCCGTTTAATACATCCGGTAAAAATATGTGGTAAGAATTGTAGGTAAGTATAGTATTGCTCTTTTATTTAACAAAAATATTTTTTTGTTAATAAAGAACATTAAAATATTACAAAAATATATAATTGTGTTTAAGATTGTTAAATCAAGTTTTGTTTTGAAAAAAAGAAGAAGAAGAAAAAGAAAAGACTTTGTTTGATACTAATTTTTAAAATGATATGCCTCCTAAATCAGGATGATCTTCAAAAGGATAAGTTATTTAAAGAATTTGGTAGTCAATTCACGAGAGAAAAATTACTTGTCAATATCCGTAATGGAACACATTATTATGATTGTGTTACATTAAATTAAGTTAATGTACAAGAATTAAGTGTCTAACTGCACCATTGTTTTAAAAAAGAAAAAAAGGAACTAAGTGCATCATGGACATTTTGATGAAGATTATACATGTATTTATATTAGTTTCAATGACCTAATATCTGTATGCATCCCGGGAAGAAATAATGTACATGAAAAAAAAAAATTGACTAGCACAACGGAGATAGACCCTATTGGAAGAAGAAATTTGGACTTAAATTCTATTGCCTAGTTGCTTTGCAACTTTTTTTTTTTTGGTATCCTTTTGGACCATAAGTTTTTAGCATGTAGCAATTTTTAATAATAAATTATTTCAAAGATTTTATTAGTATTTTACACGATCCTTTTAACACTGTAAGGCCATCTGCATTGCAGATGTTAAAGACTAAATTTGGCTTCTTTTTTTTTTTCGATCCACTACAGTTGCTAAAATGCTAAAAGTGTAAGGTAAATACTTAAGTTAGTAAAATTAGCTTCCTAAAATTATTCAGCCTAGACGACACAAAGTGTGTTGTCCCAGTCTAACACACTTGACGACACACATTGTGTTGTCTCAAGTAAAAAAAAAATTTGGGCAACGTTGATTGTGTCATCTCAAAGCATGCATTCGTGTATAGTTACTTTACACTTTGCCATTTATATGTTTTTATTTTAATAATCATTGGACGATACTCAGTGTATCTTTTAAGAGGTTTCTCTTTGGACAATACACATTGTATCGTTTAATGTAAATTTTATACCTTTGCACTATAGTTTTATCAAGCTTGATAGGATGTATATATCGTTCACCAAAAAAAAAAGATATGATGTATATCCTATTAACGTAGCATTTATACATTTGCACTAAAGATGCCCCAATATAATTCTTGGTGACATTTTTTAAAAATTACTAGTAATATTTTATATTTTTGATGAATTTTAAAAGGATAAAGATAGTAACACTATACGAAAAAGTCACTCTAAAATCATTTTTAGTGACACTTTGTATAAATCTTTTAAGACTTTTTTTATCATAAAAGATGATTTTTTAACGTTAAAATATTTTTATAAAGTACCAATATTATTGGTCTTTTAAAATACTAGAAAAATTATTTGAAACCCCAATAATTATTTCCTAAAAGAGATGCAATAAATTTCGGAATTAAATAGTATATATTCATTAACATTTATTCTTGGTACCACCAAACAATGATAGCCAAGAACATCCCATTTTTCAAATTTTAAATAAACAGACCGAAAAATCAAATATTTCTTTTTCCGTCGTATACTGTTGGAGTTTTTGTGTATTTAAAGAAAAATAAAACCAAGACAAGGTGATTTAATGTGATGTGATGGTTGATGTGATGTTATCCCAAGTCCCACATAGGAGAGATATAAAACCTTTCATGGGTTTATATATGGAAGAATTTGCTTAAGGGCTTGAGCCCTTTGGGCATTAGACTTTTGTGCTATTGGGTGAGGACTTGGATGAATGTGGTTCACCACACGCGCGCCGACCGACCCGACCCGGCCCGGCCCGGTCTCGGGCTTTGGGCTTGTCTTGCGTAGTGTATTATCTTTTTATACAAAATACATTTAAAGAATTTTATTTATTAAATAAAAATTAAAAAATGGGACAAGGCTCAATTATTTCCCTCCGTGTTTTCTTGCACGCTCCCATGATTTCCTCCAACACGCTCCTCTACTTTCCTCCATGTTTTCTTGCGGATTTTCCGGAAAGGTGTTTGTTTGTCTCAACGCTTTCCCCTTTAAACGGATCTAAAATAGCTTTCAAAAATATACACTTGCAGAGAACAAAACAAAGAGAGATCTATCTACGAAAATATTTTCCGGCAGAAAAATTTTTAGCCTCCGGCGGTAGAAAAAAAAATTCGATCCCGAGCAATTAAAAGAGTGTTATTGTCAAGCGGTTGAATAAGTGCAAATCAATCGTACAGAGGGTATCTGGGCTGTTTCATCCTGGGGACGGCGTGGCATAATCTGAACTGCTAGCACAATTCCGGGCAGAGCCGCGAAACGTCTTAAAGAGAGCGACTTAGTCCGCGACTCAACCCGGTGTACTCTCTACCTTATTTATTTTAGATTCAGCAGTACATTATTTTCCAACAATTTTAAGACGTTTTCTATTTTGCTATTTTTTGTATAACTGTTGTCATGGCTAATGAACATAATCAAGCTGCTGCTTCTGGCTCATTGAATCAACCCTTTAAATTTGAGGGTCTACACTTTAGGAGGTGGAAACAAAAAATGTTTTTTTACTTAACTCTTAAGAAAGTGGAATCTACTTGTGTTTCTGAAAAACCCACTTTCCTTAATCCGATTTCTGAGGCAGATCATAAGACTCTCAAAACTTGGGAAGACAATGATTATGCTTGCAGAAATCTGATCTTGAATGCTCTTCACGATGAGCTTTATGATGTTTACCTCCCGTGCAAATCCGCAAAAGAAATTTGGGATTCACTTCAAAAGAAATATGACACCGAAGAGGCTGGGTCTAAAAAATACGCTGTCAGTCGTTATCTGAAATATCAGATGACGGACGACAAGTCTATTGTTACACAGTCTCACGAACTTCAGAAAATTGCACATGAGATTATTTCTGAAGGGATGAAATTTGATGAGCAGTTTCAAGTGGCAGTTTTGATTGATAAATTACCCCCTGGATGGAAAGATTTCAAAAATAGTTTGCGTCACAAATCTAAAGAGTTTTCATTTGAAAGTTTGATTACTAAATTCAGGATTGAGGAGGAAAACCGTAAGCAAGATCGGAATGATGAGGTTCTGGTTGTTTTTAACAAAAATCAGAACCGTAACCAAAATCAGAATCGCTCGAACAACACCCCTCCTGCTCTAAGGCCGAACCGGAAAAATATGAAAAATCAGAACGGTGGAAATAATGCGAACCGGTACGGGAACCAGAATAGGAACAACCAAACTCAGAACCAAAACAGAAATGGCCAGGCTAATAATAATAATAATAATAATAATAATAACAGTGTGTTTTCTTGCTATCACTGTGGAAAGCCTGGTCATATGGCAAGAAATTGTCGAAACAAACGCCGAGTTCCTCAGGCGAATGTTACTGAAGAAGAGCCCTTAGTGGCTATGATAACAGAAATTAATCTGGTATCGGTTCTGAAGGTTGGTGGGTAGATACTGGCGCCTCTCGTCATGTCTGCCATGATCGTGCTCTATTTAAGACCTATTCTGATGCTGTTGATAAGAAAGTGTTGTTGGGTGATTCCCACACCACTAATGTTGCTGGGACGGGTGATGTCGAGTTGAAATTCACTTCTGGAAAGACTGTCATCCTTAAGGATGTTCTGCATACTCCAGAAATTCGGAAGAATCTTGTTTCGGGTTACATCCTTAATAAAGCTGGATTTGTTCAAACTATTGGGGCATATTTGTTTACTCTTACTAAGAATGGTGTATTTGTGGGGAAGGGGTATGCTTGTGATGGGATGTTTAAATTGAATGTTGATGCTAATAAAGTTGTTTATAGTTCTGCTTATATGATTTGTTCATTTAATGTGTGGCATGCTAGACTTTGTCATGTTAATAAGCGCCTTATTAAGAACATGAGTAAACTGGAAATTATTCCCCCCTTATCATTAAATGATTTCGAAAAATGTGAATTCTGTAGCCAAGCAAAGATTACTAAAACACCTCACAAATCTGTTTTAAGAGAAACTGAACCTTTTGAATTAATTCATTCGGATATTTGTGAATTTGATGGTGTTTTAACGAGAAATGGAAAAAGGTATTTTATTACTTTTATTGATGATAATTCGGATTTTTCCTATATTTACCTTATGAAAAATAAAAGTGAAGCAATTGATATGTTTAAAATATTTTCTACAGAAATTGAAAATCAGTTTAATAAGAAAATAAAAAGATTTCGGAGTGATAGAGGAACCGAATATGGTTCAACTGATTTTAAAAATCTCTATACTTCACTTGGTATTATTCATGAGACGACTGCTCCATATTCACCTGAAATGAATGGAAAAGCCGAAAGGAAAAATAGAACCTTTGCCGAATTAATTGTTGCTACGCTACTAAATTCGGGGGCTGCCTCACATTGGTGGGGAGAGATTTTATTAACCGTTTGTCACGTTCTTAACAGGGTGCCTAAGATTAAATCTAATTTATCCCCCTATGAGATTTTAAATAATAAAAGGCCTAATATTTCTTATTTACGCGTTTGGGGGTGCCTTTCTTACGTACGTATTCCTGATCCTAAAAGATCTAAGCTTGCTAGTAGAGCTTATGAATGTGTTTTTATCGGATATGCTATTAATAGTAAGGCCTATAGATTTTATGATTTGAAAAATCAGGTTATTATTGAATCTAATGATGTAGATTTTTATGAAAATAAATTTCCTTTTAAATTAAAGAATACTGGGGGTAGCTCATTACCTTCTAGCTCTAATTTACCTACTAGTACCGTGCACCATGGTACATCAATTGAACCTAGGAAAAGTAAAAGAGTTAGAACCGCTAAAGACTTTGGACCTGATTTTTATGCATACACTTTAGAAGATGATCCATCCACTATTCAAGAAGCGTTATCTTCTTTAGATGCTGACCTTTGGCAAGAAGCCATTAACGATGAAATGGATTCCTTAGAATCAAATAGAACTTGGCATCTAGTAGACCTTCCTCCTGGTTGTAAAACCATAGGTTGTAAGTGGATACTTAAAAAGAAATTAAATCCTGATGGCACTGTTGATAAATACAAAGCACGTTTAGTTGTCAAGGGTTATAGACAACGTGAAAATGTAGATTTCTTTGATACTTATTCTCCCGTTACTAGAATAACATCTATACGTGTTTTGATTGCCCTAGCTTCCTTGCATGATCTTGTTGTGCATCAAATGGATGTTAAAACCGCTTTCCTTAATGGAGAATTAGAAGAAGAAATTTACATGGAACAACCTGAAGGATTCATTATTACAGGCCAAGAACAAAAAGTATGCAAATTAGATAAATCCCTTTATGGTTTGAAACAGGCTCCTAAGCAATGGCATGAGAAATTTGATGCATTGATTATTGCAAATGGATTTAGAATTAATGAAAGTGATAAATGCATTTATTATAAGACTGAGAATAATGCTTGCACTATTATATGTTTGTATGTTGATGACTTGCTTATTTTTGGTTCTAATATCCATGTAGTTAATAATGTGAAATCCATGCTATGTGAAAATTTTGATATGAAGGATTTGGGAGAAGCCAATGTAATTTTAGGGATTAAAATTACTAGGACGGAAAAGGGACTTTCTTTGGATCAATCTCATTACATTGAGAAGATTCTAAGGAAATATAATTACTCAGATTGTAAACCAGCATGTACTCCATATGATCCTAGTGTGAAGTTGTTCAAGAACACTGGAGACAGTGTTAGACAAACTGAGTATGCGAGCATCATTGGTAGCCTTCGATACGCTACTGATTGCACTAGGCCCGATATTGCTTATGCAGTGGGGGTACTATGCAGGTTTACTAGCAGTCCTAGTATGGAGCATTGGCATGCTATTGAGAGGGTCATGCGTTATTTAAAAAGAACCATGGACCTAAAGTTACACTATCAAAAGTTTCCCGCTGTCCTAGAAGGATATAGCGATGCTGACTGGAACACCCTGTCAGAAGATTCCAAGGCCACTAGTGGATATATCTTCAGTGTTGCTGGAGGTGCGGTTTCTTGGAAATCCAAGAAACAGACCATTTTGGCCCAGTCTACGATGGAGTCAGAGATGATAGCACTAGCTGCTGCTAGTGAAGAAGCAAGTTGGCTGAGAAGCTTTCTTGCAGATACCCCTCTATGGGAGAGACCGATCCCAGCTGTCCTTATCCACTGCGATAGTACCGCGGCTATTGCAAAAGTTCAGAACCGTTACTATAACGGTAAGAAACGACAAATTCGTCGTAAACACAGCACGGTTAGAGAGTTACTCTCCAAAGGTGCTGTAAGAGTGGATTATGTGCGGTCTGAGAAAAATTTGGCTGATCCTTTGACGAAAGGACTAACGAGAGAGAAGGTGCTTAACACCTCGAAAGGGATGGGGTTAACGCCCAACGAAATTTGAGTCACTGTAATAGTAACCCAACCTATGGACTGGAGATCCCAAGAAATAGGTTCAAAGGGTAAACAACAAGTTACAAGTGATACTTTAGAAATCATGTAGTATTATCTCATCCCTATGGAGCATGATATCTTGAAGCGGCGAAAAGGTTGAGCACATGCTCTTAATGAGTTCTATAGCTCTATGTGGAGTGGGGTACCGATGCTACAAGAGTACTCTTGATAGACTCACCTATGTGAATGTGGAAGAGAGGTCGCTTCCTATGGAATTTTGGGCAAATTCTCTAGAGCATTCACTAACCGGGATATAAGCACATGGCCATAACGTGCTGGCTTTTTGGACAACACTCTTGGGCCGGTGTGTGTTGTGATTGTCAGAGATAGAGTTCAAAACTACGAGTTACTCTAGTATAGTCTGAAACACATACACTACGTAAAGGTTCAAGTTGAAAAATACCTTTACTTATGCACTGTCCTATGTATATATGCTCGATGAAAAAGTTTTTCCTAAAATACAAGTGGGGGATTGTTGGAGTTTTTGTGTATTTAAAGAAAAATAAAACCAAGACAAGGTGATTTAATGTGATGTGATGGTTGATGTGATGTTATCCCAAGTCCCACATAGGAGAGATATAAAACCTTTCATGGGTTTATATATGGAAGAATTTGCTTAAGGGCTTGAGCCCTTTGGGCATTAGACTTTTGTGCTATTGGGTGAGGACTTGGATGAATGTGGTTCACCACACGCGCGCCGACCGACCCGACCCGGCCCGGCCCGGTCTCGGTCTCGGTCTCGGGCTCGGGCTTTGGGCTTGTCTTGCGTAGTGTATTATCTTTTTATACAAAATACATTTAAAGAATTTTATTTATTAAATAAAAATTAAAAAATGGGACAAGGCTCAATTATTTCCCTCCGTGTTTTCTTGCACGCTCCCATGATTTCCTCCAACACGCTCCTCTACTTTCCTCCATGTTTTCTTGCGGATTTTCCGGAAAGGTGTTTGTTTGTCTCAACGCTTTCCCCTTTAAACGGATCTAAAATATCTTTCAAAAATATACACTCGCAGAGAACAAAACAAAGAGAGATCTATCTACAAAAATATTTTCTGGCAGAAAAATTTTTAGCCTCCGGCGGTAGAAAAAAAAATTCGATCCCGAGCAATTAAAAGAGTGTTATTGTCGAGCGGTTGAATAAGTGCAAATCAATCGTACAGAGGGTATCTGGGCTGTTTCATCCTGGGGACGGCGTGGCATAATCTGAACTGCTAGCACAATTCCGGGCAGAGCCGCGAAACGTCTTAAAGAGAGCGACTTAGTCCGCGACTCAACCCGGTGTACTCTCTACCTTATTTATTTTAGATTCAGCAGTACATTATTTTCCAACATATACTCTCTGTTTGTGTAGGTCCACCATCACTATATCCATCTCAAAACCACCGGGACTCATAACCTGCTACAAATGCTGACCGTACACGTGGCAGTGATCAACGGCCACGAGTAGGTCGGAGTGGTCATGCCAGGGTGGTTGTTTGTTTGTGCAGATTTTTTTCGATAAACATATATATATGTATGTGTATGTGTATATACACACATTTCATAGGGAGTGTAATGTTGTTAACAAGAAAATAGAAAGAAAAGCAGAAGAGAAAAAGAAAGAAGAGAAAGAGAAAGAAGAGTTTATATAGTAAATAGAGATGGAAAGGGTGTACGTATTTGGTTGTGGTATTGATGGTTTTGCTGTTGCCTTCTGTGAATGCTCAGGTCCCTGCACCTGCTCCTGCTCCTGCTCCTGCTCCTGCTCCTTCCAGTTATGGTATGCCCCCTAACACCCCCCCCCCCCACCCCCCCACCCCCACCCTTTACCCTTCTCTCTTTAATATGTAAGGTAATAATTTTACGAGACATGTATAGTTGATTAAAATTTGTGCACACGCGGAATGCATGTAATGAAGATATAAATAATTTAAAGAAATAAAAGTTATAAAATAATAAGTAGTTCAGTGATTGAAGACTGTGTAATCTTTGCAAGTGTAAGGGTAATATTATACACTTGTTGTAAAATTAAAGTATGAAGGAGCGAAATCTTTTAACTTTATATAATAATAGAAGTGAAAAATTGACGTATCTAATGTGATATGTATGTATAATTGCCAATTGTGAAAAAGGGTCCTTTTGCTGATCGAAAGAATTGCTTTCTAAGTGATGATTAAATTTTTCAATAAAATTTAGTGAATACCAAGTATGTGTGGTGTAATCATCTAAAACAAATTTCTTTTAAAACAGTCCAATCTAAAAATAGGTAACGGGAAAGGGAGTAAAGGCTAAAGACGAATTTTTTTTGGAGAAAGTTCAATATGCCCTTAGGCTAAAGACGCAATTGCTATCCTTTAATTTAGAAATTAAGTTTTAGCATTCATTATTTTATTTCCTTAAATATTTTGCGCCCTTTTATTTACTAACATTTTTCTAATAAAATTTAAACTTTTTGGTTTTTTTTTTATTTCCAAATTCTTTAAAAACTAAGGTGTTTTAGCTCAAACAAAATTAAGATATTTTTATTTCCAAATTCTTTAAAAACTAAGGCCTGTGATTGTTGATTTTGTAGGAGCGGCAATATACCAAGGAATTGCATATGTGCTAATGATGCTGTCTTTGGCACTCACCTACATTATTCACTGATTTAATACACCTGGGAGAGTCGAAGATAATGTACATAAAAAAAAAATGAAAAAAAAATTTGACTAGCACAACGGAGATATTGTAGACCCTATTGGAAGAAGAAATTTGGACTTTTTTTTTATATATATATATACTTTTTGCACTTCTAGGTTTTTAGCATGAACACATTTTTAATAACAAATTATTTGAAAGATTCTCTTTTATTTAAACATGTTTACTAATAAAAATTATGCCATTTATAAGCAAAATTATTTAAAATTTCACTTGCTTAGAAAACAAATTTTTTTAAACAATTGTATTAGGAGTGGTGTTAATGTTTACCTTAAAACTGCATTTGACGCGAAAGATAAAAGAGCGAGATAGGATAAAGTCATTTTTGGAATTCATCGGGATTGGATATCGGAGAGGATTATTTATCCTACTAAAGTCTCTTATCCCACCGAAAGAGGGATTAACAAATTTCACTTAAGAGGTGGAATTAAATAATCATACCAGACTCTCTAATCCGGGCACGATCAGATGAGATATAAAAGGAGATAAAAAATTTCTTTACCGTATTTGGTGCTACACCGGATATGATATATTTATCTTATCCTGCATTTGGTGCTAGCCCGGATAGGATAAAATTATCCTATGCCGTGTTTGGTGCAAGAGGGATAGGACAATGTATGGAATATATTAATTCCGCTTGACTCTTTTATCCCACAAAATGCGGATAATGAAATACCACCTAAGAGGTGAGATTATTTAATCCCATGAGTGTAGGATAGCCAAAAAAAATACAAAAATATAAAATTATTATAGTAAACTATCTTAATGGCCCTTAAACTATTCACTCGGTCTCATTTTAGCCCTTAAACTAAAAGACGTCTCATTTAGGCTCTTAAATTATTGACGGTCTCACTTTGGCCATTCCGTCCAATTTCTCCGTTAGGTTGGACGGAATCCAGGGTATTTTTGTTATTTTAATTCAAAATTCTATTAAATTAAGTTTTTTTTTTAAGTTGGTTAAAAAGACCGGTTTGGTTTTTCTCAACATCAGTTCAAAAATTTATTATTAATAATATGGATCAAAACAATTGGAGTTTTTTCAATCACACCTCAACATTACCATCTCCACCACCTCCGGTCTTCTTCATGTAGTTAACCTACTTCCCGGTTGAATTTTTTGATGAAATTTGGTGGAGATGTTCTACACACGATAAGAACATCCCCACAAAATTTCATCAAAAAATTCCATCGGGAAGCGTGCCAAACGGGCCGGTCCGTACCTACGGTCCGTGAATAGTGGTCCGTAGGTGAACCGGACCCTATATATATATATTGCATCTTTGCAAAAATAAAATTTGATAAATACTTTGAAAGCTCATTTTATCTTTATCGCCTAGGGTCCCAAATTCTCTTTGATCGCCTTTGAATACAATTTCATTTGGGTTTTGTGGGGTGGGGGAATCACTTTCCTAAAACATGGGAGGAATCTCTATAAAGAAAAATATTTTTTAAAGAAATCTTTAAATAATGGCAATATGTTTTTAATTAAAGTGTCTTTAATTTTTTCATGATTCGACCGAACGTGATCATATCTTTTGTAATATTTTAGGCTCTATAATAAATGAGGTATGTATGATATATATTGCACATATACTATTTGTGCTCCGATTTCTAATTTTTATTTAAAGAAAAAAAATTACTTTATTTTAATAGAAGTGGTTGGTAGATCCATTTGGTTCTTGAGTGGGGAGTGGGGATCGGATTTTAATTGCCTGTATAAATTATCACATTGTTATTATTTGTGCTAGGATCCAGATCTAATTTTATTAAATATTTGTATTTTACCTGAGAATGTTAATTTGTTAGAGAATGAGAGTGAATAAGACTGAGATACATGGTCTCCCTCTCTCACGTGAATAAGAGTGACTCCCGGGGGGGGGGGGGGGGGGGGGGGGGGTTCACCACTTTCCTAGAAGTATAAACTTACAAAAACTGCAACATATATAATAAATAAGATGCTATGATGTATTGGAGTAAATGAAATGGGGGACCAAAGCCTCATTATCAAAGCATTATTTGACGCCCTTTCCTTAGAAGAATAGAGTCTGATGGATGGCGAAACGGCTAAAATTTGAAACCCTAATCTTGAAATTTATTATTTAAGAAAGAATTCAGATGACATGACATAAATTTATTAGAAGGTGAGCCCCCCATTAAATAATGCACTGGTCTCATATTATCTTACTCACCTAATTGATTCACAATATTGTGTCCCTTTAGATTTATTATGAAAAATTTACTCTATTTTTAGTAAAATTTTTAGACAACAACTAGTTGTGACCCAATCAAAATAAGAAGATATAGAAACAATTTTCAATATGAACTTCTTCATAAAATTTTGTGGAAATGATCTATTCATTATTGAGATCATCTACACTAAGTTTCAAGAATAAAAAATAAAAAAAAAAGGTTGAACCAAATAAATAAGGTGGATCGAGGAGCCCAAGTGTGTTTGCTTGTCATTCTCCTACACTCGAGCCCTAAATTTTTGCCTAGAAATTCCTCTCTCTCTCTCTCTCTCTCTCTCTCTCTCTCCATCAAAACTGTGAACTTGCAACAAAAAAATTACAAGGTACTCGTCTACAAACGCCTCTTTCTTCATTCCTTTTTTATTTTTTGCTGATTATTTGCTCCATTTTCCTAAACGTTAAGTTTATATTTTTGCCCAGAAATTCCTCTCTCTCTCTCTCTCTCTCTCTCTCTCTCTCTCTCTCTCCATCAAAACTGTGAACTTGCAACAAAAAAATTACAAGGTACTCGTCTACAAACGCCTCTTTCTTCATTCCTTTTTTATTTTTTGCTGATTATTTGCTCCATTTTCCTAAACGTTAAGTTTATATTTTTGCCCAGAAATTCCTCTCTCTCTCTCTCTCTCTCTCTCTCTCTCCATCAAAACTGTGAACTTGCAACAAAAAAATTACAAGGTACTCGTCTACAAACGCCTCTTTCTTCATTCCTTTCTTTTTTGCTGATTATTTGCTCCATTTTCCTAAACGTTAAGTTTATATTTTTGCCCAGAAATTCCTCTCTCTCTCTCTCTCTCTCTCTTTCCATCAAAACTGTGAACTTGCAACAAAAAAATTAGAAGGTACTTGTCTACAAACGCCTCTTTCTTCATTCCTTTTTTTTTTTGCTGATTATTTGCTCCATTCCTAAACGTAAAGTTAATGTGTGTGTTTTTAATTTCATTTGATTTTTAATCAGTTATGCATTTGATTGGTTTATGTATTTTCCTTTCCAAAGTTCAAATATAGGCTTGGTCAGATTTGCGATATCAAGACTTCATCCCTGTGTTGGAAGATGTGCATCTCTTTCTTAATTGAAAAAAAAATACCAGTACATATTTTATTTTTATTTTTCCAAAACTTATATAAACTCAAAAGTTATTGGTGTGATCTTAGACTATGTATATTTATATCACTACCGAAATGACGAAAAATGTGCGGACTTGAAATTAATAATATTTTTTTTTTCACTATGTTGTTGTTACATTGGTTTAGTTTAATTAATCATCAGCTTATACTGAACGGATGCATTTGAATTTTGGAAATATTCACAAGATTTTTTAGTCAGATAGATAAATACTATGATATGAATATGCCACTGGTGCTTGGTTACTAAGAATGAAAAAATATCGACTATTTTTTAAATCGCATAATTTGGGCATTAACTCACTTATAATGTGCAAAATCGCACCTTAGGGCGACTCAAATTTGTAAGGGTGATTTTATTTCTATCCGCATATTTTGTCAATTTATCCATAATTTAAAAGTTTTTTGAATTCATTAATATTGGCCATTAAGTTTATTGGCTTTGTTGAATCAACTTACAAAAAAAAATATTGATTTTAATTTTTAAATAATATTATGTTTATTACCTAGCTTTTTGTGATATATCCATTTAAATTATTAAATTTATCCGTTATTTTTATTTCACACAGTAAAAAGATAATATTAGAAAGGGTATAGAGCTTCTTCATCTTTTACCAGGATCTTCACTTTAGCTTCTAAAGCTCTAAGGAAAGTTAAAGTCCACCATAAAATTCTAATATGATGGCCTGCTTACAAAAGTTTTACTTTCGTAAGAAGTAAGAACAAATCTTCACAACTAAATATTTGTTTATATCCAGTGGCGGTTGCAATTTTGGGAACAACAACTAACACAATGCATATATCCCTATACAAAATGAAACTGAGATGAGAAGTTGTGTTCACATCATTTTTGAGTCTACAATTCTTAGCAAAATTTCATGTTGTATCACGTGCTTGACCAAATTAAATGTCGGCAAAAAATTGCTACAAAATTAGAGTTATTTTTTGTTAATCACGTCATTATGAGACGAAAACTTTTGGTTTAATATATCATATTGTGTATGTTGCATCGTGTGCCATATTTAAGTGCTATGTTCATGTTACTTTTTCTAATAGATGAGCAGTATAATACTTTTTCTAAAGTTCAAATATTTTTCATGCTGGCATATTTTTTAATCAATGTGAGTACCTTTTAGATTCTTATTTAATAATTAGGCAACTTTGTATTTCTTTATTCTCTCTTTATAAAGCATCTACTATATAATAAAGGGAGAAGTCAATTCGACAATTTTATGAAGCCGTGTCGGGTTTCTCATTTGCTGTAATTACCTTTTTCAAATAATATTTTCTTACACTGAAATACCAATATTTAAGGGCTTCAATAGTAAAATGATTTCCAACAAAATCGGATAGATTTAAGGAGTTACCCACTTCAAGGATAACTTCTCTCACCAACTAACCATGCCTCACTTGCATCTCCCCTCTACACCAACTTCTTCCCCTTAAATCAATTGGGTGATAAAATCTTCCCATCAAGTACCTATTTAGATTTTAATTTTTCAATACTCCCTCTGCTTCAAGGAAGTTCAGCGGAAATGTGACTTCAAAATGACCCTTTCTTTTATGGGTTGCATCCGTTTCGCATAAATATGTATTTATGAAAAATAGGTTTCGTTTCTTCCCCTCCTCTTTACATTTTATCTTTTTGAATTGATCGATCTCATGTTCGAAATCGTATGCAAATATATATATGTATATGGATTATTCCAAAACTATTAGCAGCTCTCAAAATGATTTTACGATTAGGTAAAATATATGTTTATTATGTCATTTTTAAAATAATTATAGTTCAATTTTTTTTTCCAAATAACTCAAATTAGTGGGGTCACATTTTTTAAAGTGCTAGTGAAACTACGGGTTTGAGACTAATATTTTAGTTCCAATGATTGAAAAGTTGAATGATTTTAAGTATAATTCTAAGCATATTTTACATTACAACATACCTTATAATTCAAGTCATACTAACTTGATTTTTTTATATACAAAAACAGTGCGGCACACACATTATGTGTGCACCAACCTCTAGTATACATTATTGTGGCATCATCTTGTGAACAGTCTGTCTCCAGTAGGATTTTAAAGCCAAATCTTCAGTTTGTTGCCAATCTCCGGCGAAAGAAAAGAGGAACATCTGGCAAGAACTTCAATTATCCTTGTCTAGATTCAGATCTGAGTTTGGGTGAAGCTAGGTAAGCACTAAGCACTTATTTGTTGTCTATATATATATATATATATCTTTTTTTGTAATATTTTTTTTTATATATTATTTAGTGGCGGAAAATATACCCATATGATTTTTATGTTTTATATTCTTCTTGAAAAAAGTAAAATTTTCTTTACAAGTATATATATGGTCCAAATCCTTCGTCGATATTTAATTTAATTTTTATTTTATTTTCTTATATATTTTATTTAAGAGATTGAAGAAGATAAGGGTGCATGTGCTTCTTATATATTTTATTTTTTTGATGTGTTTGTAGCATTTAATATCTATCATTGTCCATTAGAATTATAAAACACAAGCATACAAAAGTTGAATTTGGTACGGATCAAACTAGGTAACCTAGGTTTGAAATTTCGGGGGCAAGAAATAAGAATTTTGACAAAAAAAAAATACCTAATTACCCCATGGA
Organism: Lonicera japonica; assembly: GCA_021464415.1. Classification (NCBI taxonomy): domain Eukaryota; kingdom Viridiplantae; phylum Streptophyta; class Magnoliopsida; order Dipsacales; family Caprifoliaceae; genus Lonicera; species Lonicera japonica. Next base: position 49,608 of record JAKCWG010000315.1, on the reverse strand, counting down.
TTAAAGGGGGCGGGGGGGCTAATTAAAAGGTTAAGAGGCCGTGATTTTGGGGAATGATGGATTGCAATGGTTTAGGGAAAGAATTGGTCGTGACCGCGGCAACAATAGTTTTAGGGTTTATTTCGTTGCATAGTGTTGATGAAAGGGCAGAGGTCGGATGTGGAGGTGGTGGTGATGAGGGTTTGTGATTGGAGGTGTGGTGGTGACTCTATTTATTTTATTTTTTTCTAAAAAAGGTAATAATTTAACTCAGTTTGGATTACATGGGTTAAAGTACACGGGCTTATCACATGACAAAAATAAAATTTGCACCAAAGTTTAACTTTTAAACAAAAAAATACGTAAGTCTAATTTCGTCAATTATAATAATACATAAGTCAAAGTTGCCCAAAAATATTTGCAGTCCTTTGATTTTGAAATGGTTAAAGGTTTATTAGAGACTTCATGAAAGTGACCGAAGACCGACCGAGACCAACGATTTCTTCCCTGCTAGGCTCTGTACTCGATCTGAATTTTTTCGGACCGATAACGTCGGGTCGGTCTCTTCTTGATAACAGATCCATCATTTTATGTCATTTTTTTCCCATATATATATATAAGCTTTCCTATTGTTTTCTTCAAATGAGTTGATCTTTTTTTCCTTATTCTTTTTTTTTGGACGAGAATTGGTGAATCATAATTTTTAACAAAAAATATTCAAAAATTAGTTCCAGCTATAGCTGGATCTCCGGCAACCACAGCCGGAACTTCGGTGACCCGCGACCATTTTCAAAAAAACCATTTTTACCTTCAAATTCACCTGTCTATTTATCTACCGTCTGCTGTAAGAAATTGTTGAAAAGGAACAAATATATTTTCAGAAAGAGGGAAAATTTTATTTTGCAGTGACTAGGTTTTTTTTTTTTTTAATACATCTTGGGGCTCGTTTGGTTCGAGTTTTGGGAATGGAATGGGCATGGAATGGGCATACTTGATTCCTGGAAAGTTTCTTTCCTGGCATCTAGGATGCCATGCCGATGTTTGGTTCAACCGGGAATAGGAATGGAATAAAGTATCAATTACAAAAATACATTTCTTTTTATAAGATGAGAAGACATCACATACTAATTTTTCAAAAGAGACAATTACTATAATAAATTACAAAAATTACACATGTCTAGCCAATAACTATCCTACAAAAATTACAATTTTTGTAATTAAAAAAAAATATGACAGGAAAAAAGAATAGAAAAAAGTTCAAATTTTTTTTTATCATTTTTGTGTAGCAGCGTAACTAAAAAAAATAATTTCAAACAATATTTTCATACACGGATGGAAAAAGAATTATTTATTCATAAGGAAGAGTGTTATTTTGGTCCTAACATGAAAAATAAAAAAATATGCCCATTGGTAATGGTTTATTCCTTATGATTTAAATGGGAGAATTTGGGGGGAAAGGCTTGTTCTTGGAATCATTTATTCCGGACTTAAAACTTGAACCAAACGCGGGAATCGTTTCGGAATGGAATATAGCATTCCCGGAATGGTTTAAATCTTGAACCAAACAAGCCACAAAAGTGCAATTGTAAGCCTTTAACTATATTGTGCAAAAGGAACTCTCTCTAAAACAACTAGTTATAAAACATATATATTCTCTCTAAAACATTCCTCACCCCAATTTCTAAAAAAAAAAGAAACTAACCCCAAATCCCCTCAGCAGAACCAAACCCGGCCAATCTCTTTCTCTCTCTCTCTTGCTCGCTCTAGCTAGTACGTGTTTGAAGGTGCGTATCACTCTCTCTCACATTAAAAGTAATTTTTAGCAGACGAAAATGTAGTCACCTTTGATCTCTTGATAATAGATCCATTATTTTAGGTCATTTTTATAATTTTATATAAGCTTTCGTATCGTTCTCTTAAAATTAGTGAATCAAAAAAAAATTTAATTTTTTTCTTTTCTGTGTTTGTTTTGCAAGAGGATTAGTCAATTTGATAATAATCCATCACTTTATATCATTTTTTATAATTTTATATAAGCTATCATATCGTTGTCTTAAAATTAGTGATTCACTTTTTTTTTGTTTTGGTCGAGGATTAGTAAATCATTGAGACAATGCTATTTCGAGGGCTAAATTTTTACAAAAAAAAAATTGAAAATGAGTTCCGGCTACTGCCGGAGCTTCGGAGAGTATTGTTGGAGCTCCGATGACTGATGGCCATTTTCAGAGCAGAGAGACCGCCAGGTTGGTCCATGGTGGGTTATTTTTAGAGAGAGAAAATGATTAAAACACGATGGATTAAATTAGAGAAAGAAAACAATTAGAACAAGATGCAAAGATCGGAAAATGAATAAAACACGATAGATTAAATTAGAGAAAGAAAACAATTAGAACAAGATGCAAAGATCTAAATTAAAACGAAAAAAATTACCGAAAAAGTAGTTAGCCAAGTGGGTTTAAAATTTTGATAAAAAAAAGTTGGTCTAAAATGCAATTTCTATGAAAATAATGACCAAAGTGCAAAAAGACCGAAAACAGAGATTCAATGTTTGTGACATGCGACGCCAGTTGACCTAGTCGATCGACACTTTATTTTACATACCCTCACTGTGTGTAAGTTAGATGTGGTAGCTCGAATCTCTATCAATTAGAACGAATGCTCCCTCAATTCCAAGTAGTCATTGACATAATCAATTTTTTCAAAATACAATCGTGACTATAGTATAGACACTTTATCCGAATGAAACCAGATTATGTCAAGTATCTCGAACATGTCTTGTCACTTAAAATCATCTTCTTAAATCCAGAAAGTGATTTTTCCCATGACTGGCTTTACTCCAAGAGCTCTATTTAAACGTTTCAATTACCCCCACTTAATGGAAGTTTGCTCCCCACGTGGGGCGTTAGGACCCATCCATCATGGTTTTCTTATTGCCATTTTAAAAGGCTTTACCAATGTTCCTTTCGAGCTTTCATCTCTCTCTGTTATAGATCCCAAATAGCACCAAAAATGTCTTTGGTTAACTGCTTGGGGTATGTTTGAATATGATGAAATGAGGCAGGAATTTCTTTTTCCTATCCGTGCTCCGCTATAAAAAGTTTGTCATTCTTTTTCGATGGCATTAGACTCACTAGGTGGACTAGACTCCGCTTTATGCAACTATTGACTTTTGGTGTTTAAATGAACATTTATTCCGGTTTGGACTGGACGAATATGTCTTATGTACGAATAGTTTTTGACACTTTTGAAATACCCTACCCGGGGGATATCTTTCCCACTGCCAGGGTTAGCCCTCGAGATTTCGTTAAAATTTATTTGTGCGTGAAACAAGGTATGGCTAATCATTTTATCATCAAATGAGCCTTAGACCTTTCTCGAGTGTTCCACTATATTTTGCAAAAACGTGAAAATTTTGGACCATGCATCTATGAAAATAGAGTGGCAATTCTGCTGCTAATTGCTGAAATGTTACTTATTACGGGAAACCTGTTGCATTAACCCATCAGTGTTAGAGGTGCTACAAAGGTACTTGTGAATAATGGCAAGCCAACCCTTACCATTCTAGGAGAGACCTTGAATGGCACGGATGTTCTTTATCATGACCGAATAACTTTTCTTAGGGGTATAGCCCCTGGTTACTATACTTGTGGCTTTTGGAGCACTTGTGACTGATATTACCCTTATCTTGTCGAGGATGTACCTCTCTACCAATCATTTTCCTCATCCTCTGGTTATCCCTTGAGGGCATTTGACTAAGTATTAGACTTCATGGTTTGCTTAAAATGATGGATGATTTATCCGCTGGAATGTCCCATAGTGGGAGTTGGCTACTCCTGTTTATGGTCTCGGGAACACTTGGTCTATGCGTTTCGAGGCTCTTTCATCTATAAGCTTTTATCTGGTGACGAATATCATATGCTAGTTCGGGTGGTCTCAAGGGCCCCCATTGTCGTTGTCTCTTTTTCGAGGAGTGGAGCCATTGATTCCACGTATCATTGCTCGCTTGACTTCTAATTTGGAAAATAGCCCCAAACCTAGTGCCCTAATAATCTGCAAGGTGGAGTGTACCCTTTACCCGAATAAATTATAAAATAGCTAATATATGACTTTTTCCCAACTCTTTACAAACATATAGGTAGTCATTCATGGGTTCTTAGGGGGAATTTTGACATAGGTAATGTGGTGGCTAACTAGTTACCACGTTACTTATGTCAAAAATTTTCCCGACAACCCATTAATGACCACCCAGATGTTTGTAAAGAGTTGGGAAAAAGTTGTACATCAGTTATTTTACAATTTATTTAGGCAAAAGGTACACTCCACCATGAAGATTATTGGGGTACTGAGTTTGGCGGCGATTTTCCCACACAGAATTCAAGTGAGCAATGATATGGGAAGTCAATGGCTCCACTCCTCGGAAAAGAGACAACATCTTTGGTATCCCTTAAGATCACCCGAACTGGCGCATGATACGCGTCACAAGATAAAATTTTGTGGACGAAAGAGCTCCATAACACACAAATCAAGTGTTCCTGAGACCATAACTAGGATCAAACAACTCCCACCATGGGACATTCTAGTGGATAAATCGTCCGCCTTTTTGAGCAAACCACGGAGCCCAATACTTAGTCAAATGTCCTTAAGGGATAACCAAAGGGCAAGAAAAAGAATTGGCAGGGAAGTACATCCTCCCACAAAATAAGGGTGATATTAGTCGAAAGTACTCTAAGATCCACAAGCACAGTAACTAGGGGCTACCCCTAAGAAAGGTTCTTCGGTCATCATGAAGATCATGCATGCCATTCAAGTTCTCTCCCAAAATCACAAGGGTTGGGTTGCCATTATTCGCAAGTACCTTTGTAGAACCTTTAACCTCGATGGGTTAATGCAGGGGGTTCTTATAACAAGTAGCATTTCAGCAATTAGCAGTAGAATGGCCACTCTGTTTTCATGGATGCTTGGTCCAAAATTTACACGTTTTTGAAAAATGTAGTGGACCACTTGAGAATGATCTAGGGCTCCTTTAACGATAAAATGATCAGCCAAACCTTGTTTCATGCATAGATAAGTTTTGATAAATCTCGAGGGCTAACCCTGATAGTGGGAAAGATATCCCCCCGAGAAGGGTACTTCAAGAGTGGCAAACACTGTTCATCCATATGGCATAATTTCTCAAATCCAAATCAAAATATATGCTTATTCGAACACCAAAAAGTTAACAGTTGTACAAAGCAAAGCCTAGTCCACCTGATGATTTTGAGGCCAGCGAAGAAAAAAGACAAGCACTTATAGTATAACGCAAATAGGAAGAACAAATTCTTCATATGGGATCCCATATCGGCAAATGATGTTTCTCTTGATAAATTTAACCATCTTCTTGGCTATCAAGACTATGTACTGACGCGCCGAAAATACTTTCGTGCTTAGGTACCCAAATGCAGGTTGTCAAGTTATAATACTTGATAAATTTAAGTGTTGAACCATAAGGATAGTCAGAAAGACGATGCGGTGATTATGAGTCCAAGGTTTTGTTAAGAGAATTTAATTGGTTGATTTTAATGGTTGATTTTAAAGTCTTGCAATAAAAATTAAAATGACGTAACAATAGATGAGAAAAGGCTAAGGCATTATAGAATTCATTTGTTTTGCAAAGTTACGTAAAATCAACCTCATTCAAAGTCCTCAATGCAATTCCTAAGTATTGAGTATTTTACCCATTTCTAAGCAAAAAGGTGTGGAGCAAAAGCAACACATTCCCATATAAATGCCATATAAAGAAAGGGTGTAAGCAAAAATCAACACAAGTGTATCTCTTATTTTTTATCTTGTGACAAAGGGTGTGAAGCAAGTGCAACCCATTCCCATATAATGTCAACCAAGATTCAAACTTAAAATACATATAAAGAAAAGGCATAAATTTAAACTAGGCATTTAAAAACTCGTTGTTAGTTTCCCCTAAGCAAATGACTTGATTACGAAAATGGACAACTACAAAGAGTTTAGCTCAATAAATCATAACATTTCATTTGTCTAAGATTAGGAGGTCTAGGTGGAGGTCAAACCGTCCTATATAGACTTATTTGATAAATATAAATTAAATTCTTAAAATGATAAGTGAAGTTGTTTATGACATAAATTTAAAAAATCCTCTTTGGCAATACTTTTAACTAAGAAGATAATTAGTCTTAAAATCACATAAAGTGTAGAAACCACTCAACATATCATTAAAGTATTCAAAGATTAAAATCTCAAATTTATGGTGTTTCCATGAATATTCAAAGACTAATCATGCTTGGCAATGAAAAGTATCTCATTCAAAGAAAGAATGGATATAAGCAAGTAAGAAATACACAAGTATATCATCTCCTCATTAATGCTTGAGCTATATGTATATAAAAGATACAAAGTCAAATCATCATATAAAAATTATCTTACTAGCTTATGAATGGTTGAAAAAATGGAGAAGATGAAGGATTCAACAAGCATTTATCAATACTAACAATGGAATGAGAATTGAACTTACATAATTAATGCATTACAACTTTCATCTTTTAGCCTTAGTAAAGAAATTTACTCCATAATAAATGTAGAGACAAGAATTATAAAAGTGAACTCTATTTCTATCTCTAAAAACTATTACAAGCTCTATATATATTGAGAAATGAGAAGTAATAAAAGGACCCCTCTCCAAAACAACAATGAAAACTATAAATAGGAGTGTTGTGTTGGATGCCAAAAATGAACAATGTTTTTTTTAGTTTTGATGGATAAATCCACTATCTTGGTGCTCTTTAGTCACATGGAGAATTCCACTTTCTTGGATGCTCTTTGGTTACATGGAGAATTCAGTTTCTTGGATTCCTTTTGTCCCGTGAAAAATTCTACCATTGTATTAAATACAAGATTTCTTGAAATCTAAAGATACCAAAATAAACACAAACGGTGCCTTTTCAAGCATTGTTAAATACAAAAGTGCTACGAGACTAATTGCAAAATAAGTTAACAAATCGAGTAGTTTTAGAGAATTAAACGCGTCAAACAACTCTGAAAATGAGCGTATGAATGACAATATGAAGTGTTTATCATGTACGATACATCACTTACCCATATAGTGAAGTATTCAATAACTGCTAAGATAAACTATTTCCTATTTTTTGCTTTAGGAGTGACCTTTTCAATTATATGTAAAGAAGGGCCAAGGTTCTATCATTGAATAGAGGTCTTTAGAAGGAAATTTATGGGCTTTTGCGAACTTTTGGCATTTGAAATGTCTCTGCACATATCATCTGCAGTCGGTTACCATAGTAGACCAATAATAACCTTAATGAATAAATTTTCCAAATAACATGTAAGCATTCTCCACTATAGATTATATGCATTATTTCTTATATTTCAAAACTTGTAATACCTTACAAATGTAAACCATCGGGACTTCATTTGTATAATCAGCCACCATAGATAATGTATTGAGTTGTCATTCTTCTAAGAAATGACCCTATCATACATGCTTGCCCCAGAAAGGTATTCTCCTTTTCAAAGGAGATTCCAAATAACAAAATACCAGTCTTTTGGCTTAGCCTAAAAATCATCTGTATCACTGATCTCAAAGTCATAAGACGGAGTTGACTTTTTCTATACTTCAAGGGGAAAGACCATATCTCCTTCGGGGAAATCAATCATGAAAGCTAAGGTGGCCAGAGTATCTTTAATAGTATGAGTATCAAATTGACCAGCTAATTCCTTATGTTCAGTATAAAACGGGTGAAGTTTTGGGTTTTGAATTTTCCACTTTTCCCAACACTTGGTGAACAATGAATGTTAAATCCCCGTAGACTTCAATATTATAGATACCATGACTGCTAGCTATTTGGAGACCCGTGATACAAGTTTCATATTTTGTAATATTGTTGGCGCACTTGAAGTCGATCAATCATAACAGTAATAAGTGAATGTATCTTATATAAGGACACTAGCAACATAATTATCCCATAATCCTTTTTATTAACCGCCCATCAAAATATAGCTTACATGTCATATCACTTTCCATGCTCATCATCAAGTCATCAGGAAATTATACTTCTTCAAAGCCTTCCTCACTTAGAGGATTATCAGCTAAATCATTTACGATGGCTTTTCCCTTAATGGCCTTCTGGGTAATGTATGTGATGTCAAAGCCTGACAAGACGAACACCCGCCTTACCACTTTGGTTTAGCATTTTTTTTAAACTTAACCATCTCAAAGTCCAAAATTACAACATAAAATCCATCAACTTAAAAAGGCGAAAATTCAATGAACTGCACTCAAGTATATAGGCCCAAGCCTACTCGGCCTAAGGGCCCAGCATGCTTTCAAAAAGAAGTAGCCCAATGCAGCCTTATACCCAATTCAAGTTTAAGCCCAGGAGTTAAAGCATTGGCAAATATAAATGAAGGCACAACCACAGGAATAGAGGAGCACTGCGTAGAGTCCTCAATAGCTTTGCAAATTGTATTTTTAACATTTCTTCTTGCCGATAGAGCTTTTAGATTCTTTATGGTAATTTTTATCTTATTCCCTTCTCTATCATCGTGCATATTACTTTTGATAGTAGCTTTTTATTCATTCGTTTTCTTCTTAATTCCGTCATATTGGAGCAAATATATATTTTAGAGCACCATATATATTTACTTTGGAGTGTATATTTTTAATGCTATTAATTTAAAATTTTCCTCTTTAATTGTTCCTTTTAAGATTCTACCTTTATATATATATATATATATATGATGTATATTTGTAATCGGCAATATATTTAAGTAATTAGAATTTAAGAAGTTGAATCATTTTTAATATCCTTTAAGCTCGTACCTCCTCAACAAAAATCACGCGTACGTATCTGTGTAAGGGACAAACAAATTAACGCATATTCGATACGTTTCTAAAACATCATGCTCTTCCTAACATGCATCTACTAATTGCTGCAATATATCAAGTTATATTCTACTTAAGAAAGAATATTGTGATTGGTTACTGATAAAGAAACTTTATAATAAAAGAATTTCAGGATTACCAAGAAATGAAATCTGTTTATGCTCAACTTTCTCCCTGAGGTATACATTCGTGTAGCTCCATCATCAACTTGTGCAAGTTAATTACTAGAAAATTATTTGAAGCTCGTATAAAAAAGAAAAAGTCTTACAAAGTTAGGAAGCTCTTTTCAGAATATAAATAGACATATATAAAGTTGTATAAATGCAAGAATAACGCATCGATATATAATATATTGCATATATATATATTCTAAAGTCGTTAACACGGGACAATACTATTAATCACGGGACACATGGTCCAATAACCAATCTGGAAAAAAGGAGTCTCAGCTCTCCGAAAATGAAGACACCCAAACATGGTGAACTTCTTTTACAATAATAAGAACAACACGCAAATAAGCCAGGTGAGTTAATATATGCCACTATCGGTTGTAATCACCACGTTCACTACATTTGTTTTTTTCAACTGCCGCGTATCCTCAATTTTCTTTCAATTATTAGTGTTTATTTTCTTTTTTCTATTTTCTTTTTGGGATATACACATTCATTTCATGTAACTAGTGCTTTTTCTGTGTTGCATATTTTGTGTGTATGACACATTTGTTAGGTGCGGAAGCATTAGTGCTCCAGCAAGTAGTAACATCTGATCTGCCAAAAATTTGTTAAAGTATATATTGAAGCGTTATTGCTCCAAGTGTTTATATTTATTTTGATTTATATATATGTCACCTTTAATTTGTGGAGTTATTAAGCCTCATTTTGTCAAAGACATTTGTGTCTTGTAGCAAGTAAGGTTGCTGTATTTCTAACGTGAATGTAAGGAATAAAATCGACCATATTTTTTTGTTGGAGTTTATTAGTTTTGAATGCTTCATGATGAATTGAAGCATCAAGTGGAATTTAGTCCTACTGGGCATGACATCAAACAACTTGTGTGCAAACATACACTATACATGGTTGGCACTAAGTCAATTCTTTTACATACACACACCCCAATTAACTTTAATATGTTTTACTTGAGCCTCTTTTAAAAGAAAAACAAAAAATCAGCGAATTGTCATCTAATCTATCCATTTAAAATTGACAGTCTAGATTTTGATAACCGTGAAATATGGAGTGATGTTTGTTGGGCCCAAGGGCCCATTGGTTGGGACTTCCTGCAAGCCACTAAGGGCCTACGGTTGCACACACAAAGTAACGGTATTATCCACAATTTAAACATTTTATTTACACGTGGCATTTTCTCAAAAGACCATGTGGTGACACAACCCATTTTATAAAACCATGTTTAGTTCTACATTTTCCCAACATGGGATAATGTTTAGAGCCAACCATTCGTTATAATATAATCACTCTAGAGGAACCGGATCCTTAGTCATGAAAAATATGACTCTTGTGAGGCGAAATTAGGATTTTAATCTTGACGAAGGTTTCAAAATTTCGCATAAGTTTTTTTTTATTGACATCATGTGCTTTTTGGATGATAGTATGTCCTTAACACGTTACCAAAACAATCTAATTATTTGTCAAAACAAGTTTAGCTACAAGGTATCTATGGAATTTCTTCACCATATATTATATTAATTTAACGAAAGATATTACTACTTTTATTTTGAATAAATAGTCCATATTTTTTTTCAAAACATAAACAATGTATCGGATTTCACATACTAAATTAATTTTTCAACCTTTATTATGTCAAAATTAATTTATCTTCTAAAAAAGAACAAAATTCAAATATGGACTTTTAATTTTGGAGGACAAAGTATGATATCTCTCTATATATGTATACTAGGGGTAACCCGTGCCTACGACATTTTAATGTAATTGAGTGGAGCGATATTTGGGATAGTGTGTGAGAGAGAAGTGAGAAGGTTTGAGAAAGAGAAAAGTAATGAAGGTAAGAAGAGCAATATATATATATATATATATACCTACAATAGAGAGAATGAGAGTTAATTTGAAATTTGAACTAAATACCACATATTTACCATTCAAATTAGAGTATTCAATCTGAATCTCACAGAGTTTTATTCCTTATACATTTTTCCCTTTGAGTTTATTGTATAGATATATCCTATGCACAATTGTTTGGTGGTCCCTAGATCCGGATAGGAATGCCATTGAATAAGTAAACTATTTAATTCCTAAATTTATTGCATTTGTTTCAGGGAATAATTATTGGCGACAGCATTTTAATATTTATCACAAATGTTAATAAAATGTCACTAAAAATATAAAATTAAGTCACTAAAAATTACATTATAGTGTTAGAAGACTCGTGTAAAATGCAATTCTAAATTTGTTGACCCTCATTAAAGTAAGATTAAAGTGACTTTATCCAATGAATGGTTAGACGTTAGTATATCTAGTACAATCCTCACCAAAGATAAATTCTCCTCTGATGAGGAATCAAAACATGAAAATATTTAATGACATGACAATAATAACCAATCATAGAGTAGGACCACTTTGACCCTCTTTGGTGAAAGTCAACAAATTTAAATTCGTTATTTGTTAATAACCATGCCATTTTTTATGGTTGTCTAAATATTTGTTTTTCATTACACAAGTTGTAACAATTTTATTATATTGATTAGTAATTAATACAATTGTTAAAAAAAATTGAAGTTAAGCAAGCAAAGTTTTAAATATTTTTTTCCGTTGGATTACTAGCAGTACAACATAATTTGTGAATAATTTTATATTCATTAAAAATGTATCCAAAAAAATGCACAAAATGAAATGCCAACTTAAAATTGAATAAAAAGTTGAACTGGACTGACTATTCCCTCAAGAATGACTTGACATCTCATTTTGTATACTATTTTTGAAAGCCTAGATCATTTATTAAAAAAAAAAAAGGCGGGCGGGGGGGGGAGGGGGTAGAATAACATTACCTTTATTTTTTTTTAACTGAAATTCAGAATAAGGTTCCTGTTGTTCACCAAAAACAGAAATTCAGAATAAGGGTTCCTGTAGTTGCACAAATTACGGAAGCGTAGATAATCATGCCCACTTCAATTTTTCTTAGATACAATCATGCTCAATTCATTACCCGTTTGATTCTACTTCGATTTACGAATTAGATTATTTATAATTTTTTAATTCGTAAATTATCTAATTTGAACGTTTTGTTGCAAAATAAACTGATATATAAAATCACAAAGTTAAGTTAATACATAAAATATTAAATAAGAAAACATAGAAATATAGTTGAAATTACATAACTTATAATTATCATACAAGTTTATGGGAAAAAAAACCACACCGCCATTTTTTTTTGTTGAAATGAAACAATTTACAATTTATTAATTTATAATAAAACAATTATAAATAAGATAATTTACACAACTAAACGAGCCAACATCTAAAATATAATTTCGTTTTGAGATTGAAAGTCTTTATTTAGAATGGAAATTTTTGATGTTGCAACCCCATTATTTGACAAACAAATATCAAACCATGATAAATTTAGAAGTGATACTCTACCATTCCTAAGTCAGGGTGAAAAAGTAATTTGAAATACCACTCAATTCAGCTTGCTCAAGTGTTTAAGCTATTATAATTCAAGCAGCATTGTTACTCTTCAGCCACATTGATAAAATATTAAAATAAAAGTAACATTTGGTATTTAATCAACCATCTAAGATAATCCTTCAATTTATTTAATTAGTAAAAAAGGTGTACATGCTAAAATTTAACCGCAAAGCCCTAGGCAATTTAATTTACAACTCCACAAATTGCTTAATAGGAAGCACACAATATTGAAGTCCAAATTTCTTCTTTCAATAAGGTCTATCTCAATTTATTTATCATGTACATTATTTTCGACTATATTCATAAGAGAGTACTATACTAGAGATGCATACACACATTATGTCATTAACATAAATACAAGTATAATCCCTATCAAGATCTTCATGATGCATTTATTTCTTGTACGTTAAATATGTTTAGTGGAACACATTCATAACAATGTGATCCTTATAAGATGCTGAGAAGTAATTTCTCGCTCTTGAATCAACTACAAAATTCCTTAAATATGTAACTTACCATTTCCACGTAATAAACTCGCCTTGTGTTTTTGTTGATCGAAATTAGAGAGGTCAATGAGGAAGGAGGGTTGGGGTTTGGGGTTTGGTTTTTGAGGTTAAGTAACCCTCGCCAGAGGGAGGTCGACATGGGAGAAACTTGATCGAATTGAGAGATTTTTCTTTTATAAATACCTCTAACTCGAAGTTCCGAAGAAGAGTGCTCCCATAAAACAAGAAAAAAGAGAGATGAGGGCCACGAAGACCAGCCCCCTAGGCTTAAAACACAAAATTTGAGAAATGAACTAAGCTTATACAACAAAGTTTACAAAACAATAAAAGCTAAATGGGTCGTACCTAGGTGGAATTGGTGGTAGGTCGGTGGGAGTTAGGTTTTTGGAATTATTTTTTTCAGTATAGTAGTATTATTTGTTATAATATGATACCCTGTATTGGGTATTTGGGTCCCTTCAACATTTTTAATGTATAACCTTATGAACTTTGTGTGCTTTTCTCTTAAAAAAAAGAAAGAAAGAAAGAAAGAAAGACTAACATAATAATAACCACCAAAAAAATAACTGGGTATTCTTGAATATGTGCCTGGGAGTAGAAAAAAATGGGGTTGGGGAGTGGAAGAGTTAGTGGGCATGGCCCCGTGCATTGGGTTGGTAGCTTCCAATAAAGCTTGAATATAGGGGTTTGGGGTCAGATGAGCCCATAAAGAGGGTGACCCAGAGTCCCGAATAACAAAGATACTTACAACGGTACAAGGGCTGGAACTCATAGAAATTAATTTTAGGTCCATTTGAAAATTCAAATCGCGCTTAAAATTGTAGTCAAAATTAGTCTCGTCATAAAAAATGAATTCTTCTAAAATCCAGGTATCAACTTCTGAATCATCCAAAGTCAGTGATGGATGCACGTGGAGACCAGGGGGGCATTGGCACCATCTCAAAATTTAGAAAACAATACAGTATATAGCGTAATTAAAAAGTTATATGGATCTTTTTGTAAGTTTACAAACTTCCAGGTTCTATTTCTAATTGTTTTTTGAACATGTTAGGTTCTATTTCTAATTGTTTTTTTTTTCTTTTTGGTATAGTAGTATTATTTGTTATAATATGATACTGATAAACGCTTAATATTGTCATTCATTTGCTCATTTTCGGAGTTGTTTGACGCGTTTATTTCTCTAAAACTACTCGGTTTGCCAACTTATTTCGCGATTAGTCTCATAGCACTTTTGTATTTAACAATGCTTGGAAAGGCATATTTTTGTGTTTATTTTGGTGTCTTTAGATTTCAAGAAATATTGTATTTAATACAATATTGGAATTTTCCATGGACAAAAAAAATTCAAGATAGTGGAATTTTCCATGGACAAAAAGAATTCAAGAAAGTGGAAGTCTCCATGTAATTAAAGAGCATCCAAGAAAAAAAGTCTCCATGTCCATGTGATTAAAGAAAGAAAGTGGAATTCTCCATGTGATTAAAGAGCATCCAAGAAAGTGGAATTCTCCACCAAAAATAAACAATAAAAATAAAAATAAAAAGCATTGTTTATTATTTTAGCATCCAACACAACTCTCCTATTTATAGTCTTCATTGTTGTGTTGGAGAGGGAGTACTTTTATTTTTTCAATTTCTTAATTTATAGAGAGCTTGTAATAGTTATTTTTCTAGAGAGAGAAATGGAGTTCACTTTTATAATTCTTGTCTCTACATTTATTATGGAGTAATTTCTTTGCTAAGGCTAAAACATGAAATTTGCAATGCATTAATTATGTAAGTTCAATTCTCATTCCATTGTTAGTATTGTTAAATACTTTTTGAATCCTTCATCTTCTCCATTTTTTCAACCATTCATAAGGTAGTAAGATAATTTTCATATGATGATTTGACTTTGTATGCCTTGTATACATAGATCTCAAGCATTAATGAAGAGATGATACACTTGTGTATTTCTTACTAGCCTATGTCCATTCTTTCTTTGAATGAGATACTTTTCATTGTCAAGCATGATTAGTCTTTGATATTCATGGAAACACCATAAATTTGAGATTTTAATCTTTAAATACTTTAATGATATGTTGAGTGCTTTCTACACTTTATGTGATTTTGAGACTCATCATTTTCTTAGTTAAAGTGTTGCCAAAGAGGATCTTTTAAATTTATGTCATAAACAACTTCATTAATCATTTTAAGGATTCAATTTGTATTTATCAAATAAGTCTATATAGGACGGTTTGACCTCCACCTAAACCTCCCAATCTTAGACAAATAAAATGTTATGATTTATTGAGCTAAACTATTTGTAGTTGGCCATTTTCATAATCAAGTCATTTGCATAGGGGAAACTAACAATGAGTTTTTAAATGCCTAGTTTAAATTTATGTCTTTTCTTTTTGTGTATTTTAAGTTTGAATATTGGTTGATATTATATGGGAATGGGTTGCACTTGCTTCACACCCTTTGTCACAAGATAAAAATGAGAGATACACTTGTGTTGATATTTGCTTACACCCTTTTTTTATATGGCATTTATATGGGAATGGGTTGCTTTTGCTCCACACCCTTTTGCTTAGAAATGGGTAAAATATTCAACACTTAGGAATTGCATTAAGAACTTTGAATGAGATTGATTTTACTTAACTTTGCAAAACAAATTAATTCTATAATGCCTTAGCCTTTTCTCATCTATTATTACATCATTTTAATTTTTATTGCAAGACTTTAAAATCAACAACTAAAATTAACCAATTAAATTCCCTTAACAAAACCTTGGACTCGTAATCACCACATCGTCTTTCCGACTATCCTTGTGGTTCGACACTTGGACTTACCAAGTATTATAACTTGACAACCTGCACTTGGGTACCTAAGCACGGAAGTATTTTCGGCGCGTCAGATACCCCAAATGGGGTCCCTTCAACATTTTTAATGTATAACCTTATGAACTTTGTGTTCTTTTCCCATAAAAAAAAAAACCCCATAAAAATTACCACCAAAAAAATAACACCACGACAATTGCGCATCTTTCTTGAGTACCTTATTTTTATCTTACTTTTATGTTAATTATTTTCATATCACAAAAAAAAAAATTTGCTTGTGCTTTGGCCCCTTGAATCCGCCACCAATGTTTTATAAACAACCCCATAACAATAAAAAGGAAGCACCTAAAAAATGGTTGTCCTTTCGGCAAACCTCCACTTTTTTGTGCCAATACTTAAAGACGGTCGTACCCCGTTTTCTTTCTTCTTCTTCTCCTTTTAACTTTTGTTTTAGAATTTAAAGTCACTAGAAGAAATAGGAGAAGAATTAATAGACAAAAGAGAGGAAGTAAAGAAAAAATCAACTACGAAACTAGGATTAAATTTTGCCAAGGGTTACAAATTTAGTAAGAGAAAAATTATGGAACATAATAACATATAGGAAGATTTTTGTTCACTATCAAAAAAAATTAGACGAGATAATAGAAAATAAGTTTCGGGGATTAACTCTTCTTATGTTTTGCCTTCTTCCATCGAAATTTTTTATTTGTGCAGTCGAGAAGATTTTTTTTCACAAAATATAAAGAATGATGCAAGACATATACTTGCAAAAATGAATATGAAATGAAGAACATCTCACCGCATCCCTCAACTTATTTTCCATCTTTTCATTCAAATGAGTTGTTTTTCTTATAATTTTTCATGTTGCTATCAAACGTTGTTCTTATTTATTACTTTTGTTGTACTTATAAAATGTGGTAAAATTATAAAATTAGTAAATCTTAAATTTATTTGTAAAGGTAACTGAAAATTCTTCGGTGGAGGTGGGGGTGGGTATTCTTGTATATTTGCCCGGGATTCCGGGAATATAGGGCATGGCCCCGTGCAATGGGTTAGTAGTTTCCAATAAAGCTTGAATATAGGGCTTTGGGGTCAGATGAGCCCATAAAGAGGATGACCCTGAGTCCCGGATATCAAAGATACTTACAACGGTACAAGGGCTGGAATTCATAGAAATTAATTTTAGGTCCATTTGAAAATTCAAATTGCGCTTAAAATTGTAGTCAAAACTAGTCTCGTCGTAAAAAATGAATCCCTGTAAAATCCAGGTATCAACTTCTGAATCATCCATAGTCAGTGGTTGATGCTCGTGGAGACCAAGGGCCATTGACCCCATCTCAAAATTTAGAAAACTGTACGGTATATAGCGTACGTAATTAAGAAGTTATATGGATCTCTTTGTAAGCTTTCAAACTTCCAGGTTTTATTTCTAATTGTTTTTTGAACATTAGGGTTAGGTTCTATTTCTAAATGTTTGTCATAAAGAAGGGGGGGATTATAAAAAAAAATTATTAAAGATCATTTTAGAGTGTTAGATGATTCATTTAAAGTGTCAATAAAAATACTCAAAAAAAATATTATATTTAATGTAAAATTTAACACCCTAAAATCCGTATTATGGCTCCTGATTCATGTCAACAGGAGTTTTGAGTCATAAATTGTTGGTTGTTGTTGTGTGGTTTTTTTTTTTCTTTTTCATATGGGGAAGGGGACATCACGTTTGTATCCACTATCCAAACTTTCAAGCGAAATTAATACGAAATTAGAATTATCTTGTGTTAATTGTGTCTGGTGTCAATCATGTCTTATTGGGACTAAATGAGAACAAAAAATCGTTGCTATTCATGTTAAGACTATTTATTATATATGATGAAAAAATTGTAATTGTGTATCTCAAATTATGTTGTACACATCATGTTTACGTTCGTGTTAATTAAAAGGTAGTAATGTGTGTGTGTGTGTGTGAGAGAGAGAGAGAGAGAGAGATGTTCTTAATTGGATTCATGATTAAGTTGGAATAAATTTTGATGGAACGTAGGAGATGAGGGTATTTTGGGAAGATTTTATTTTTAAAATTTTAAAATTAAAGAAGAATAGCTGAATAAACTTATAAAGTTATTTTTGTTAAGAATGAGACAAGTATCTTTATTTTTAAGATGGGTGAACTGAAAGATAACGTGGATATACTCAAAATCACCCTTATTTTATTTAGACCATCTATAATTATTTTGCTAGCATTACGATAGATGGTTCTATAAGGATGAAAATAAGAAAGATGTAAATATCTATATAGAGAGATGGTTCTACGGCAATGGCTCGGCAATTGAGGCCCCGTTTTCTACAATAAATATTATACCCAATGGCCAATCAACCGGAAATCCCTTAGAAAATTCTCAACTAACTATAAACAAATAAGAAAGGTTCTAAATTTTACAATAATGATCCTTTATTAAGTTGAAATTAGTGTTTTTTGAAAATATAAAAAATCAATTTATGTACTTGTTTTTTCCTTGACTAGTTCATTGAGTGATTGTTAATCTAAATTTACCATCAACTGCAATGTACAAGGTATCAATATAACTAAATTTAGTTGATGGTGTTTTTTGTGTAGCCAAGCGCTTGAGAATATTTATATAAATCCAGTCCCTGAGATAAAATTTGTTTATGGATCCACATTTAACTTCTTCTTTTTAAAAAAAAAAAAGGTGCGGTCGATTTGTAGACAAATATTATTATCTCTAGATACTGCGAGTCTAGGGATCTTAAACTAAACTGAACTAAACATTATCAAAACGACTATGATAAACTGACTATAGGACATAAACGATAGCGGATGGCTAAGTTATTTATACCCAATAAATAAACAACCGTTGATAATTGAAAGAAAATGACTACTACTTTCTTCTTCCCCCAATTTCAAGTTCAATAGCAAAAGCAAAAACCTTAAATCCTAAAATCAGACTTATTTAACTATTCAAATTGAAATTGTGTCAATACACAGCACAAATTTATTATTTTTTTAATAAAACACGCCGAATGGATTTTAATAAAAATTGACCAGTTTTATTTTTATTTTTTTACCCTAAAAGTAAGAGTGTTTGGAACATGAATCTCGATTAATTCTTCCCGAGTAATTTAAGAATTAAAAGACACACTCTTCCTCATTAGTCTGATACATTTAAAAGTTTCTAATTCCTAAAGTGCTGGCCCTAATTAAGGTTCAAATTGGTGATATGCAGGATGAAAATCAAAGACCCATCCAAGTATAATTAACTAAGTTGAAACTATGTTTTTTTTAAAAAGTACTAAATGTTAAATAACAATATTAATTTAAGATGAAACTGGTTAAACAAATGAATATATGCATGTATGATTGTTTGAGAGTACCTCCAAGAATGACCATTTGTGCAGTGCTGGATACTTTTGTGCAACGAGATTGAGGAATAATGTGAACTAAAATACATCGTTGACCTGATAAATCATTTAAATTATAAATTGGTCAATTAAATTATTATGTATATGGTAATATTACCTTTTGTCTTTATCTAAAAATCAAATGGGAGAAAAGACAGCCCGCACCATTACAAATATTTATGCATATTTCAAAAATATATATATGTATTGATTTTGGGTCTTTTACTGAATATAAGCTCGTAATTTTTTTTTATGATTGCTTAAAAAAAAAAATTTAAATAAAGAAATTCCTGGCTCTTGGTGCCCTTCCACTGTTGTAAACTGTAGGGTTAATTAAAAATTTGGACCCTTTTTCCATATCAGGTATTAACCATCTCTCCGTCTCCTTTAAAAAGGAAAGGGCCAAATAAATTGATTAATTAAAATAGTTTACAAAATTACACATAACATAAGGCCCACATTCCATTTTTGTGAAAAAATGTGGCAGTGGTGCAGCAATAATGAATACAAATTTAGGTATGTTTGTTTCTTGCCAATTTTCACATTTAATGATGAGCATATATATATACACAACATTAGGGTTTTTATTAGTGATATGCATAATAAAAATAAAAATAATTAATTTGTGTAAAAAGTTCAAAAATAAGTGGAGACATGTATGTGTCTTCCATCCTTGTTGTTTCTTATGAAAAATTTTCTTCCTCCCCTAAAGAAATTTTCCTATGGAAAAAGCTAAAAAGTAAGAATCTGATTGATAACAACATGGAAAAAAAAAATTAAAAATAGTTGATTTTTGTGAGAAGTTGAAAAATAAGTTGAGACATGCATGTGGTGAGATATCTTCTTACTTTGTGTCTTTTTTCCATGGAGAAATTTTCATTGGTGGATGAGGAAGTTAACTTTTTCACAAAAAATTATGAAGAATGAAAGATATTTGCACATAAAATGAGCATGAAATGGAGAGTATCTTATCACATGTGTCAACTTCTTTTCAACTTTTTACCAAATCAAGTGTTTTTATTTTTTTTTTTCATGTTATTATCAAACGGAAACTAAATGTACTATATCGAGGGTGTGCGACCATTAGATCACCCAAGGAAGAATTGCTCAAGATGCAAGAATCAAGCTCAAACACTCTTATCATTAAAAAAAAATAAGCTAATATTACTGGTCAAATGGGTGGAATTATTATTAAAATAATAATCTATTAGTCAGATTATAATACTACTTTAAAAAATTGCATTATACACTTTTAAAATTATCTATTATTTTAATAAAATAGATAATTACTTTTACATTAATACCAATCGGTCAAATATCATTTTCACTAAAAAAAAGTCTGCTCTATGATTTATTAAACATTTTTTTTATCTAAATACTTTTTAATATTACAAAATATTCAGACCAACTTTCACGCACCTTAATTTATTGAACCTTTCCATTCTTTAGGAAAAATGAATATCACCTGTGTAACGTCTTGTGATTGTGACTTGTAACATAATCCAGCAATTTCAATTTGCAGCATCATTATGAATTCATATTTTTGTGCAAAGGTTTAAAGAGCAGTTGCGAGAGAACAGAAATTGGGGGCCACTCTTTTTTCATATTTTCACTGAACTAAAAATAATTACCACAGAAGGAAAAAGAGACAGGTGGTCAGGAGTTAATCACTTTGCAAATTTTGGGAGGGGACCACAATCAAATCACAAGAGATGGACAACCTTAAATATAAATTTTTATAATTCTATTTAGATTATGACTATTAATATTCGAAATAAATATTTTGATGTTTTAAAATTATTTTTATTGATATTATATATATACATTACAAAACTTTTTATATAATAATTTTTTGTTTTACTGTTAGAATATTTATATACAATATTAACAGTTATGCTCTTTATTTAATAGAGATAAATTTTCGCCAATTATTTGAGAGGGGATAATATCTTAGGAGCACATGTGGATACAACACATGAATGAGAATAAGGAAAATTGACATGAAATACAATTAAAATCGATGCATTCAATTAATGAATATTTTAATGTGAGACATTATGTTTTGAATACGAGATTATATGTTAAAGTCCCATTAAAAAAAATACAATAGAAAAATTAAAAACATGAAATTTGGTGTCATAATTGTTTTCTACTGCGAGCCCTTATATATATTTTCAATTGAGTTAATGCTGATAACTAATTAGAACAAAAAACTTATCACCCAAAAGAAAAAAAACATTTGAATTTATTTAACTTGATAATACATCTTTACACATTTATGTATACTCTTCGTGTGTTGAAATATTATTATCAATGAACAACCGACACACAATATTTTAATCTCCACAATTTGTCTCTCCATAAACAATCACCGTTATGAACCTAAATTCCACATGAAAAATAGTAGATTTGGCTAGAAATATATGAAGTCCATGGACACCTTTTTTTTGTGAGTCGGTTTACAATAATACCACTAGATGACGCGACATCAAATATCATTTTTACTAAAATTCAGTCTGCTCTACGATTTATTGAACCTTTTCATTCTTTAGGAAAAATGAATATCACCTGTGCAATGTCTTGTGAATGTGACTTGTAACAAATTCCAGCAAGTTCAATTTGCAGCGTCATTATGAATTCATTTTTTGTGCAAAAGTTTAAAGAGCAGTTGACAGAGAACATAAATTGGGGGCCACACTTTTTTCATATTTTCACTAAATGAAAAATAATTACCACAGAAGAGGTTAGGAGTTAGTCACGATTTTACAAATTTGGGAGGGGACCACAATAATATTTTTATAAATATAAATATTTATTATTCTATTTAGATTATGACTATTAATATTCGAAATAAATATTTGATGTTTTAAAATTATTTTTAGTGATATTATATATATAAATATATATATATATATATATATATATATATATTACAGTACTTTTTATATATTGAAATTTTTTGTTTTAATGTTAGAATATTTATATACAATGTTAACAGTTCTGCTCTTTATTTGAGCGGGGATAATATCCTAGGAGCATGTGTGGAAACAACACATAAATGAGAATAAGAAAAACTCGGGGATAATATCTTAGGAGCATGTGTGGAAACAACACATAAATGAGAATAAGGAAAACTGGCATGAAATACATTCAATTAATGAATATTTTAGTGTGAGATATTCTGTTCTAAATATGAGATTATGTGTTAAAGTCTCATTAAAAGAAAAAATACTTTGGCGAATTTAAAAAATTTAAATTATTATCAAAACAATAATCTATTTGTGAGATTATAATATTATTTTAGAAAATTGTACCAGCTTTTAAATTTATCTATTATTTTAATAAAATAGATAATTATTTTCACAGTTATATATATACCACTCGGTCAAATATCAGTTTCACTAAAATCAAATATGGTCTACGATTTATTGAAACTTTTCATTCTTTAGCAGGAACGGATAGACTGTATCCCGAGGGGGTATGATCGTACCTCCTGGGATTTTCAAAAAAAATTCCCGAAAAAAATTATTTATGGAGAAGATGGACTTATTTGTATGTAAAGTTATTAGTACAGGGTCTGTTGTTAGATATATGATTCTTGCCAAAGTTAACGGGGGGGCCTACATGTAATAAGCAGCATAGTACAAGGTAGGCGTCGGTAATTAAAACATTTGAAAAATTTTAAAGTTAAAAGGACAGCAGCAGGTCCCCATCTCCAAAATATCTTTATTTCCCTTTTTGCTCCGTTCTTGCCTTTTGCTCCGTTCTACTTCTGTTGCTTCTCTTGTATGGTAAGTAAAATTTTATTTTAAATTCTTTAAATAATTTTATGTATTAATATATCATGAATATAGACTTAGTTATTATTTGTTAATTATATAAATGGGGTTTGTGTGTTAAAGTAAAATATTGCTTTTAATTCTTTAAATAATTTTATGTATATATCATGAATATATATATATACACATAAATATAGACTTGGTTAATGATTATTATTTATTAATTATATAGATAGTTATTATTATTTTACTTTACCGTAAGGTGGGTTCGCCACTGCTATAAATCAGGGTGTTATTTTTCCCCACTCTCCCATACAATACTAAATTAGCATGCTCCTTAGAGAATCTATGCAACCTTCATAAATTTTGGTACCTTTCTAAATGTATTCAGAAAATTACCTTTAGTAATTTTATGTG
Organism: Lonicera japonica; assembly: GCA_021464415.1. Classification (NCBI taxonomy): domain Eukaryota; kingdom Viridiplantae; phylum Streptophyta; class Magnoliopsida; order Dipsacales; family Caprifoliaceae; genus Lonicera; species Lonicera japonica. The sequence continues at coordinate 26,127 of JAKCWG010000315.1, read as the reverse complement.
AAATTGTTGTCTTTATGCAAGTACAGTTAGGTTGTCATTAAGATTTAGAGCCTGCTGTTTTAGATGATTATTTTAGTTGTTCAACAAAGAATGCTCCTTCTTGGCTTGTTGCCTAAAACAAAGGCCATGTCATTCCCACTATATGGATTTAATTTAGTATTGGCTTTATTATATTCATATTGATATGTTTGTGATTATGATTAATAATTAAGGTAAAATTGTACAATGAAGGTTTTACTCCTAGAAATATTTAAATTGATATGCACTAGTCATTCCACTTTGATTAAATATTTACCATTTTAAGGTAAAATACGTAATCAAGATTATCTTATTGTAGTTTATTATATTTTATCTTATTCAGATTCAATAATGGAAAAGTATTTTAGTAAAGTAAGAGGTGGATCTTCTCAGAATGTAGGTTCTACTCCTGGAAATACAACTCCTACTCCTCCAACGATACCTTTTTCTCCTCTAAATGTAAGTTCCATTCCTCCTATTGTTCCTTCCAATCTAGAGCTTCCTGCAGATCCTGGGTTAAGAGAAAAATATCTTTTGTTATGATGATAAAGTTAGAGAAGTTGTTCGACGAGCATATTTGCAAAAAGGGCCTTGTCAGCCTAAGAGTCACAATTTTCCGTGGAGAGATTATGGAACTGAGAAGCGTAGATTTATTTCTTCGTGGTTTGATGATTATAGTGGTTGGTTAGAGTACACCATATCAAAAGATGCTGCATTTTGCCTATATTGCTATCTTTTTAAACCTGTTTTATCTGGTAGCCAAGGGGGTGGTGATTCATTTGTCGGTGAGGGGTTCAAAAATTAGAGGAAAAGAAGTAATCTTGACAAACATGTTGGAAACCATAATAGTCTTCATAATAAATGTATGAGATCTTATGAAGACCTAATGAAGCAAGAACAACATATTGAAGTTTGTTTGTCCATGTATTCAGACCAAGCCCGGGTTGATTATCGTACTCGTTTGACTGCATCAACTGATTGCATTAAATTTCTTTTGCGACAAGGCTTACTTTTTCGTGGTAATGATGAATCCAACGAGTCAGTAAATTGAGGCAATTTTCTTGAGCTATTGCGATTTCTTGCTGAACATAATGAAGAGGTCAATAAAGTTGTATTGAAGAATGCTCCAGAAAATCTCAAATTAACATCCCCTAGAATTCAAAGTGATATCGTTAATACCATTGCTGTGGAGACTGCAAATGCAATCATTAGAGAAGTTGGTGATAGCTTATTTTCGGTCTTAGTTGACGAGGCTCATGATATATCAGTTAAAGAGCAAATGGCAGTTGCTTTACGTTTCGTTGACAAAAGAGGGTTTGTAGTTGAGCGCTTTATCGGAATTGTACATGTTAATGATACTACTGCCTTATCACTAAAGGAAGCACTTGAGGCTCTTTTTTCCAAACATGGATTAAGTATATCAAGTTTGCCGGCCAAGGTTACGACGGAGCTAGTAACATGAGAAGAGAATTCAATGGTCTTAAAAGTTTGATTATGTTGGAGAATCAATCAACTTTTTATGTCCATTGCTTTGCTCATCAGCTTCAATTGATACTTGTAACAGTTGCACAAAATCACTCAAAGATTTCTACATTCTTTGAGATGGTTTCACTTTTAACAAATGTTATCGGAGCCTCGTGTAAACGTAGAGACATCCTTCGAGAGAAACAATTTGAAAAGGTTATTCAAGGAATTTATGATGGTGAGATTTTGACTAGAAGTGGTTTGAATCAAGAAAAAGCGTTGCAAAGGGCTGGAGACACACGTTGGGGTTCTCATTATGGTACACTTATAAGTTTATTGAGCTTATTCTCCTCAGTAGTTGATGTACTTTTGATTATCGGAGAAGATGGGAAACTTCAACTACAAAGAGGTCAAGCAGATAGGTTATTGGACGTCATACAATGTTTTGAATTTGCATTTATCCTACACTTGATGAAAATTATTCTAGGAATTACAAATGATTTGTCACAAGCTCTACAAAGAAAAGATCAAGACATTGTAAATGCTATGGTTCTTGTGAAAATAACTAAGCAACAACTCCAAAGAATGAGAGATGATGGATGGGAATCTTTGCTTACTTTAGTATCTTTGTTTTGTATCAATCATAAGATCATCGTCCCAAATATGGAAGACATGTTTGTGGTTCAAGGAAGATCGCGTCGGAATCCTCAAAACAACACAAATCTTCACTATTATCGTGTAGAATTATTTTATACAGTGATTGATTTGATGCTTCAAGAGTTGAATAACCGGTTCAATGAGCTGAATATGGAGTTGTTGCTTTGTATGGCTTGTCTTGATCCAAGCAATTCATTTTCTGAATATGATAAGGTAAACTTGCTTCGGTTTGCTGAGTTTTATCCATCTGACTTTTCAACGTTAGAGCTAATAGTACTTGAACATCAACTTGATAATTACATTTTGGATGTGCGCTCCAATGACCAATTTTCTGAAGTTATAGGAGTTGGTGGGCTTGCTAAGAAAATGGTTCAATTGAAAAAACATCGTGCATATCCATTAGTATATATGATTGTGCAATTAGCTCTACTCTTACCTATTGCAACTGCAACCGTAGAAAGAGTCTTTTCTGTAATGAAACTAATCAAGACTCAACTACGCAACTGATTGGGAGATGACTTGTTGAATGATTGCTTGATCACATATATTGAGAAGGACATATTCGATACACTTGACAATGAAGCTATCGTTCAGCGTTTTCAAAACATGAAGTCTCGTAGAGGATTATTATAAAAAATATCATTTTGCTTTTTTTTTTGTATGTAGAACCTTCATATTTTTTCTTTTTTTATATGTAAAACGTTCATATTTATATCTATATAGTATTTTGACTTGTCGTGGTTTTTAGTACTTGAAAAAAATTCTTTATGCATTTTTAAAACTCTTACGTTCGTACCCTCTCAATCAAATTCCTGCGTACGTCCCTGTTCTTTAGGAAAAATGAATATCACCTGTGCAATGTCTTGTGATTGTGACTTGTAACATAATCTAGCTACTTCAATTTGCAGCGTCATTATGAATTCATTTTTTGTGCAAAAGTTTAAAGAGCAGCTGAGAGAGAACAGAAATTGGGGGCCACAATTTTTTCATATTTTCACTAAACTAAAAGTTATTACCACAGAAGGAAAAAGAGACAGGAGGTTAAGAGTTATTCATTTTTCAAATTTTGGGAGGGGACCACAATAAAATCACAAGAGATGGAGAACCTTAAATATAAATTTTTATAATTCTACTTAGATTATGACTATTAATATTCGAAACAAATACTTTTGATGTTTTAAAATTATTTTTATTTTTATTATATATATATATTACAGTACTTTTTATATATTTTTTGTGCAATGCTTATTCGTCATATATATTTTTTATTATTTTAAATTCGTTGAATGACTCTACTAAACACATTTTTACGGTTATGCCATTGTTGTGGTCTATTAATGCAACAAATTTTCATTTATGATGCTGGTAGTAGCATTACATTACAGAAAATTAATTTAAGTTGTTGGTTTTATTTATAAAGAACATTGGAGCATGGTACTTTTTTAAACTAATTATAGTTTAATATTTATAAAGAACATTGTTGTTGGTTTATTATGTCATTTTTAAACTAATTATAGTTCAATATTTTTTTTTCCAAATAACTCAAATTAGTGGTCACATTTTTTTAAGTGTGAGTGAAACTACTTGTTTGAGACTAACATTTTAGTTCCAGTGATTGAAAAGTTGAACGAAATTAAGTATAATCTTTCTAAGCATATTTTACATTACAACATACCTTAAAATTCAAGTCATACCAATTTAAATGTTTTATAAAAAAACAGTGCAGCACACACATCATATGTGCACAACCTCTAGTAAACATTAATTGTGGCATCATCTTGTGAACAGTTGGTCTCCGGCAGGATTTTAAAGCCAAATCTTTGGTTTGTCGCCTATCTCCGGCGGAAGGAAAGAGGAACATCCGGCAAGAACTTCGATTGTGCTTGTCCAGATTCAGATATGAGTTTAGGTGAAGCTAGGTAAGCACTAAGCACTAATTTATTGTCTAATTTTTTTTCATATTCTTATTTTTTATATATATTATTTAGTGGCGGAAAATATACCCAAGTGATTTTTATGTTTGATATTTTTCTTGAAAAAAGTAATTTTTTCTTTACAAGTATATATATGGTCCAAATCCTTTGTTGAGATTTTATATTTTTTTGTTGATTTTCTTATATATTTTATTTAAGAAATTGGAGAAGATAAGGGTGCATGTGCTTCTTATATATTGTATTTTTATCATGTGTTTGTCGTATTTAACATCCATCATTGTCCATTAGAATTATAAAACACAAGCATAGAAAAGTTGAATTTGGTGCGGATCAAACTAGGTAGCCTAGGATTGAAATTTCGGGGGCAAGAAATAAGAAATTTGACAAAAAAATACCTAATTACCCCCAATGGATTAGGGAGGGGACAGCAGCGGTGGGGCCGATTAGAAGGTAAAAAGGCCACGATTTTGGGGAAAGATGGATTGCAATGGTTTAGGGAAGGGATTGGTTGCGACCGTGGCGACGGAGACGGTAGTTTTAGGGTTTATTTGGTTGCATAGTGTTGATGAAAGGCAAAGGTCGGACGTGGAGGTGGTGGTGATGAAGGTCTATGGTTGGAGGTGTGGTGGTGACTGTTTGTTTTCTTTTTTTCTGAAAAAAATAATAATTTAACTAAGGTTGGATTACATGGGTTAAAGTACACGGGCTTATCACATGAGAAAAATAAAATTTGCACCAAAGTATAACTTTTAAACAAAATAATACGTAAGTCTAATTTCGCCGATTATAATAATACATAAGTCTAAATTTCCCAAAACTATTTGCAGTCCTTTGATTTTGAAATGGTTAAAAGTTTATTAGAGACTTCATGAAAGTGACCGAAGACCGACCGAGACCAACAATTTCTTCCCTACTCGGCTCCATACTTGATCTGATTTTTTTCGCACCGATAATGTCGGGTCAGTCTCTTCTTGATAACATATCCATCATTTTAGGTCATTTTTTTCCCATCTATATATAAGCTTTCCTATTGTTTTCTTCAAATGAGTTGATATTTTTTTCCTTATTCACATTAAAAATAATTTATAGCAGACGAAAATGTAGTCACCTTTGATCTCTTGATAATAGATCCATCATTTTAGGTCATTTTTAAAATTTTATATAAGCTTTCATATCGTTCTCTTAAAATTAGTGAATCAAAAAAATATTAATTTTTTATTTTCTGTGTTTGTTTTGGATGAGTATTAGTCAATTTGATAATAATCCATCACTTTATATCATTTTTTTATAATTTTATATAAGCTATCATATTGTTGTCTTAAAATTAGTGAATCACTTTTTTTTTGTTTGTTTTGGACGAGGATTAGTAAATCATTGAGAAAACGCTATTTCGAGGGCTAATTTCTTACAAAAAAAATTTGAAAATGAGTTCCGGCTACTACCGGAACTCTGGAGAGTATTGTTGGAGCACCGGTGACCATTTTTAGAATAGAGAGAGCGCCAATTTGGTCCATGGTGGGTTATTTTTAGAGAGAGAAAATGATTAAAACACGATGGATTAAATTAGAGAAAGAAAACATTTAGAACAAGATGCAAAGATCTAAATTAAAACGAATAAAATTACCGAAAAAGTAGTTAGCCAAGCGGGTTTAAAATTCTGATAAAAAAATGGGTCTAAAATGCAATTTCTATGAAAATAATGACCAAAGTACAAAAGGACAAAAAACCGAGATTCAGTATTTGTGTCATGCGATGCCAGTTGTCCTAGTCAATCGAGACTTTATTTTACATACCCTTATTATGTGTAAGTTAGATGAGGTAGCTTGAATCTCTATTAATTGGAACGAAGGCTTCCTCCATTCCAAGTAGTCATTGACATAATCAGATTTTCAAAATACAATCGTGATGATAGGATAGAGACTTTAGCCGAATGAAACCATATTATGTCAAGTGTCTCGATCATGTCTTGTCATTTAAAATCATTTTCTTAAACCCAGAAAGGGATATTTGCATGACTGGCTTTGCTTCAAGAGCTATATTCAAACGTTTCAATTAACCCCACTTAATGGGAGTTTGCTCCCCATGCTTGTGCCCCATCCATGATGGTTTTCCTGTTGCCTTTGTAAAGGGCTTTACCAATGTTCCTTTTAAGCCTTTATCTCTATCTCCGTCTCTCTCTGTTATAGATCCCAAATCTGGGATATGTTGAATATGCTGAAATGAGGCAGGAATTTCTTTTTCCAATCCGTGCTCCGCTATAAAAAGTTTGTCATTCTTTTTCGATGGCATTGGAATCACCAGGTGGACTAGACACTGCTTTGTGTAGCTATTGAGTTTTGGTGTTTAAATGAACATATATTCCGGTTTGGACTGGACGAATATGCCTTATGTACGAAGAGTTTTTGACACTCTTGAAATACCCTGCCCTGGGGATATCTTTCCCACTGCTAGAGTTAGCCCTCAAGATTTCGTCAAAACTTATTTGTGTGTGAAACGAGGTATAGTTAATCGTTTTATCATCAAATGAGCCTTAAACCTTTCTCGAGTTGTTTACTATATTTTGTAAAAACGTGCAAATTCTAAACCATGCATCTATAAAGATAGAGTGGCCATTCTGTAGCTAACTGCTGAAATGCTACTTGTTACGAACCCCCTGCATTAACCTATCAGTGTTAGAGGTGCTACAAAGGTACTTGTGAATAATGGAAACCCAATCCTTATGATTTTGGGAGAGACCTTGATGGCACGGATATTCTTCATCATGACCTAAGAACCATTCTTAGGGTAGCCCCTGCTTATTGTACTTGTGGCTCTTAGAGCACTTATGACTGATATTACCCTTATCTTGTGGGAGGATGAACATCCCTACTAATGCTTTTCCCCGTCTTCTGGTTATCTCTAGAGGGCATTCGGCTAAGAATTGGCTTCATGGTTTGCTTAACACGAAGAATGATTTATCCGCTAAAATGTCCAATGGTGGTAGTTGGTCGGTCCCGTTTATGGTCTCAAGAACACTTAGTTTGTCCGTTTCGAGGCTCTTTCATCCATGAGCTTTTATCTAGTGATGCATATGATATGCTAGTTCGGGTGGTCTGAAGGGCTCCTAATGTCTTTATCTCTTTTTCGAGGAGTTGAGCTATTGACTCCACGTATCATTGTTCGATTGACTTTTACGTGAGAAAATCGCCCCAAACCCAATGCTCTAATAATCTGTAAGGTGGAGTGTACCCTTTGCCTGAATAAACTATAAAATAACTAGTTTACGACTTTTTCCAAACTCTTTGCAAACATCTGGGTGGTCATTCATGGGTTCTTGCCATTATCTGTAAGGTGGATTGCCATTATTCGCAAGTACCTTTGTGAAACCTTTAATATTTATGGGTTAATACAGGGGTTCTTTTAACAAGTAGCATTTCAGTGGTTAGCAACAAAATGGCCATTTTGTTTTCATGGATGCTTGGTCTAGAATTTGCACATTTTTAGAAAATGTAGCGGACCTCTCGAGAAAGGTTTAGGGCTCCTTTGATGATAAAAGGATCAGTCAAACCTTGTTTCACACATAGATAAGTTTTGATAAAATCTCAAGGGGCAACCCTGACAGTGGGAAAGATATCCCTCGGGCAGGGTACTTTTAGAGTGCCAAAAACTTTTCATACACAAGGCATAATTTGTCTAGTCATAATCGAAATATATGCTCATTCGAACACCAAAAGCCAACAGTTGTATATAGTAAAGCCTAGTCCACTTGATGGTTCTGATGCCAGCAAAGAAGAAAGACAAGCTTTTACCAAAAACTTGACGCCGATTGAATATATCATTCTTTTAGCCCTAGTTTAGGCCTGTCAAATTGTAATAATCTCGAAAGTCTGAGTATCGATCCACAGGGATAATTGAAATGAATGGAATGGATTACAAATTTACGATTTTTCTTTTTTTTTGGTAAAAGGTTAATTGTAGAGTAACGTAAAAGTAAAGTGATTGTAAAACGTTTTAAGAAAGCACTAAGGTACGTGAAAGTTACTTGTGACATAAGATTCGGCGATTACTAACTCATACAAAGGTTCCAATACAAAATTCTCGAGATTGGGAAACATAGTGTTTTCCTCTGTAGTAAAGGGTGTGAAGCGAAGCAACTCATTCCCTAATTTAAGCTATATCGAGAAGGAACATAACAACGTTTCACAAAAGATGAAATTATCGAATCTATCTCTTAGCAAATGGTGTGAAGCAAAGCAATCCATTCCATATAAAGCTAATCCGAGAAATAAATGATAATTTCATCATAAAAAGGTTGCACATGAAGCATGTATGCGAAATCTCATGGTTTAAGATAATAAAAATTAAATGGTGAATCATTACAATAAAATGAATTGAGGTTCATAAAATAAACTCGTTAACTAATCGATTATCACTTAAAATAGACAATAAAGAGTTTAAATATCACATAAAGTATAAGAAACACTCAAAATATCATTAAGTGAATCAAAGATTAGCATAACAATTTTATAAATCATCTATGGATTTCCAAAAACTCAATAGAATCTCTACAAAAAGATGAAAGCTCCATATATGGGGAAAGTGGAAACAGGCTTTCTAGAACCACACATGTGTGTTGTATTATCATCTATATGCGAGAAATAATCATACAAGGCATAAAAAGTCTGATTATCACATGATAATACCTAGAAACCTTGAAGAATGATAGAATTGAAAAGAAAAATGATTCATAATTATTTAACAAAATTTAAACATGGATTGAGATACTAAACACCGAAAATCATATCGCGATTAACTTCTGTAAGCTTAGTAAAAGACTATGCCATAATAATCAAAACAAGAATTATAGAACAAGTATTTATTTCTTAAAATCAAAGTAAACATACAAGAAGAAGGCATAAATTACTAGGGGTGTCCATCCGATCCGATCCGATCATTTTAAACCATCCGCATCCGATCCGATCCAATGTCGGTTTTAGGTTTTGGCATCCAAAAGTCCACTCTAGATACACTAGTATCACTTTAAGAAAAATAAAAATGAACCATCCATTTTGATAAGTAAAGAAATAAATTTTTTTTTTGAAACACTGTAAATATGATCAATATAAAAGGTAGGTCATTTCCACATAATATCATCAAAGAATTGAAAAGAAAAAATAGGTGTAATCAAAATCATATCATATATATACACATTAATTTCCATTCATTTAAATTTTATATGATCTAATGACGTACTTCTAAATTGAGTTTTCATGAAATGTAGTGAAAATGGTCTATTTATTATATATTAATCACTTATATTAAATTTTATGAAAATATTCATCTATTTACTTTTGATAGTTATTTGTGCGCGTTGAAGAGAGAGAAAATTTTGTCTTTTACCAAAATAAATTATTTAGCTTGGAAAAAATGAATAATAAATTAAAGAATAGAGTCTAAGAAGCTGGAGCTAATACCTTATTTGGGTCCTTTTATTTGTAGTATTGCTGTTAACTTTATAAACAATCTACTAGTTTATTAAACTAGTACATATGCGTGCTCCTGTGCATTACATAGCTAAGCACAATTAGGCTGAGTGCCGTTGGCCAATTAGTACATTCATATGATTGGGCCTGGAAATGATAGCGAAAATAATTTATTTGTCTGAAAAATAAAAAAAAATGAATTGAGTGATTTGTTGAGATGTTCTCTTCTTCTTTTTTTATTGAATAAACTTTTTTGGGTGGCTAAAAATAAAAAAATATTCCACAAATAATAATAATAATAATAATAATAATAATAATAATAATAATAATAAAAATAATAATAATAATAAAAATAATAATAAAAATAAAATAAAAATAAAAAAAATGTGAACAAAGTCTACTTATAAAAATAAGCACAAGATGGAGGGCATCTTATTAAATGATTTATCTCTTGATCTAACTTGTCCTAACAGGAATTATTGTTCCAATCATTTTCCATCTTCTTTATTAAATGGGACCAAACAAATTAAATGTCTTTTAGATGATACATAATTTTCCTCATACGCAGTTTTCATTTAATATTACCATCTATTTAAATTTCATGAGGAAAATATTTTTCTTTTGTGCCAATGAGATATCTTTCTTGATCAAAGTGGAAACATTGTCTTTGGGCTTTATTTTAGTTTTAGAGAATGGGCTAGGCTCCTTCTTAGACCTAGATTCTATCAAAATTATTATTTTTACTAATCTATAATTTTTTTGGGTATACTTTCAGATCCATTTATGGGTCACAATAATAGTTGGTCCATTATGGTCTCCTCTTTGTGCTATAATCCAAACAATCAACCCATTGAATTCAATTTATTGGACAGTGGTCGAGACGACAATATGTTGAATTTGGGGCGTGTTTTAGCTAAACTCAAACCCAACTCAATATAAATTTTTCTTTGGACCTAAACACGCCCCACTTGTTGGTATGCTTGAACTTGAATTCAACCCATTCCGGTGTAATTATGGAATATTTTAAGCGTATGAAAAAGAAAAAATAATATATTCGGGGGTGGGGTAGGTCAAAATAGTTTCATTTGACCCAAACTGACTCGACTCGGTAGTGTAAGTTTTACTATGAAAAACATGACCTTGTTCAAAGAAAACCCACTCAAAATTGACCCTATTTAGGTTGTGGTGGGTTAGAAACTCATCATGTGCGAGTCTATAATTTGAAGTGTTGTGTTACATTCAAGACTAAAACGAAATTGACAGGAAACTGCAGCTATATGACTATCGTGTTAATCGTGTCTTGTTGTATCTAATTAAAGAAAATTCCCGTTTCAACTTTTCACTCATGTTATAACATTTTTATTAGGACCAAATTAATAATTGCAATCGTGTATGTCATGCACATCCAATTTATTGGATATTACATAGTAAATCCAATTTATTGGACAATGGGCTCTTTGCTAACTTTAAGCCCATGTTTTCGAGTTCCACTCTTTCTAAAATAAAGTTCTTTAAGTCCAACAATTTTTTATTGGATAGTGGATTTTTTCCTTGCTTCCATGATAGTGTTTCTAGCCATTATGGGCTCAGCCACTTTCAAAATGGAGTTGAAGCACGAATTTTAGGAGCATGATAAGGACACAATTGTTTTTATTGCAAACTAGTTCGCAGACTTGCGTGATGCGGTTTATAATTATTTTTTATAAATTAAGTAACATATCTCTAAAATATTACCTATACATGAAATAAAGAATTGCACCAGTGCATATATTTATTGATATGAAGTCTCAAAAGCATGATCTTTATAAAAATTTTAAAAATAAAGTTTATATCTCAACACTGCAGATTCTTTACATTAATTTTGATTAAAAAAATTACATGTTTCCTTTAAGACACAATTAACAAAAACACAGTTTAAGAGTGGAGGAGAGGAAATAAAACTTATAACCCATCTAATGGTGTCAATGGAGGAATGGTATAGAGGTTCGAGATCCACCCTAGTTATTTGCAAGAAGAAATAGCTAGAAGGTAAGTCAAAGTAACATGACCAATTTCTTCGCAATTTCACATGCAAAAGAAAGTCAAGTATATATCTCAGACCGCACATAAACTTATTATAGTCATAATTAAGGTACAAAGAATGCTATTTGAAGACGTAATAAGAGATTATTGACATATTTTAAATTTATAATAAGTAATTGTTACAGATCTTTTACAGCTATCACTCTTGGTGTGGCTCTTCCTGTCACTATTTACATTTCCGTTTCTCTCACTCATTTTGGGCTTTTGTGCATGATTTTTCTCTTTTCTACTTTTTCAATTATTTATATTCCTTTCTCATTTTAATATTTTCTCATTCTCATTCTTGGTTTTCAGTCTTCTGGAGATTAAAGATTCCTTTGTAAGTTATTTGCTCTCACAATTGAAAAAACAACTTAGAATCTTGCGTTTGATAATTATCGTGTAGGTGTGTGTTTTTAGCATAAAAATCACGAAAATACACGTTGGAAGTCCCTTACGAGAAAAATAGGTCAAAATAACTTCGGGGAAGGGGAAATGTTGCGGGAAAATTTGGCGGATGACAAACTTGTCTAGTATAAGAACCCTTTGCCGAGCTCATCTCACTTTATTCTATTATTCAATTTCCCTCTCTAGCTTTCTCCACTCTCTCTCCCTAAGCACGAAAGCTCTGTCAGATTAGGGTTTTTTTGATTTTTCTCTTACCAAAACTCACACTACTATGGATCCTGCTCAAGAAGGACAACCTGATAGGTTAGAAGACGACCAGGAGGATGTGACTTTTACTAGGAGGGCATCGATTGGTATGGCGATGACGGGGTAGATTGCGGGCATGCTGTGGTTTATTGGGACGTTACTCGAACTGCTCCAATTCTGGATGTTCCCTGCTCCTCATGTAGCCAGTCTCTCATGAGATTCCTCGTTGATCATGTGTACGCTTTATAAAATTCCTTTCTTTCTTTTCAAAATAACGCATATATATATATATATACTGTGTAGGCTTGTGTTGGTGTTTATGTTGAAAAAAATGCATGCTTTACGAATGTAGAGTTATTAATAATTTCCCCCTTAAAGTTTACTCATTTTTGCACTTTCGTCCATGAAGTTCATTTTTCACAACACCCGTCCTTAAAGTTTGCTCTCGTTTTCACTTTAGTCCGAAACCCCACTCATTGTTAGGTTTTTGGATGAAAAAGACCATGTGTGTTTGGATATGGGCATTGTAGTGGGGTAAAACGGTCAAGCCACTATAATGCTCTAATTCCCAACTCATTTTACTTTAATTAGAGCATTCAATGTAAGCAAAATGCTTTAATTTGTTCATTTACTTTAATTTTGCCATGATTTGTAAGAAAATTATAGTGGCTTAACTTTTTTACCACACTATAGTGCTCACGTGCAAGGCACATGTTTTTTTCTGTCCAAAAACTTAACTGCACGTGGAGTTTCGGGCTAAAGTAAAAACGGGAACAAACATTAAGGTCGAATATTATGCAAAATAAATTTTATGTATGAAAGTGTAAAAGTGGGTAAACTTTAAGGGGTACATTATTAGGTGACAATTGAAAAACAATAGCAAATGTAAAAAAATTCACATGTATAATCATTATTTATACTAATATTTGTAACAAAATAAAAAGAATACCAATATATTATTCATCATTACACTTTAAGGGAAATTTCGATAGGTAAATAAATAAATTTTTCATAAAACTTTGTGGATATGATCACGATTGTGAGTAGATCAACTCCACATAATATCATTAAAAAATTCAAACAAAAAAATGGGTGTAATGAAAATGATATATATATAAATTTTCTTCCATTGAAATTTTATATGATGTAATCATTGACTTCCAAATTGAGATTTTATGAAATTAAGTGGAAATGATCTATTTATTATATGGTGATCATTTCTATCAAATTTCATGAAAAAAATTATCTGTTTAATTACCTTTTAAAATTGACGATCCTTATTTTACATTAAGTGAGTACTTTTTTTTAATAGTAAGCCCATATATATATATATATATGTGTGTGTGTGTGTGAGAGAGAGAGAGAGAGAGAGAGAGAGAGAGAGAGATAATTTTGTCGTTTACAAGAAAAGTATTTAATTAGCTAAGAAAAAGCGAATAATAAATTAAAGAAGAGAGTGTATGAAGTTGGACCTAATACGTTATTTGGGGCCTTTTATTTATAGTATTGCTGTTAACTCTATAAGTGGGCTCCTAGCTTATTAAACTATTACAGAAAAAAGAAAATATCAACTCATAAAAATAAGCACGGGATAAAAAACATCTCATTAAATAATTTATCTCATCATCTCACTTGTCGTAAAAGAAATTATTGTTCCAATCATTTTCCATCTTCTTCATCAAACGGAACCAAACAAGTTAAATATCTTTTAAATGATACATAAATTTCCTCCGGTTTTTATTTATCATTACTATCTATTTCAACGGGTATTTCCTAGGTTACTTAATTATGGTAACTGGTATTTCTCATGTTATTCGGGGATGAGTTCTCACCCGAGACAATTTAATAATCTAAAAATTAACATGGACATCAAGGTTTAAGAATAAATAAATAAATTTGTGGACAACCGTTAAAAAACCTGTGCATTAATTATTTGAAGAAACAAAATTTAAACAATGGTTTGGGCTCCTCATAGGGCCCAAATTTAAACCTTGTTTTATCTTCTTTTTTTCTGTTATCCCACCAATCAACCATAAACTCCTTGTTTTCCCTCCCTTCTTTTTTTTCACCAATCAACCAACCCACAAAATCCTATATATTAGATGGTGGTAACATGAATATGACCCGCTTAAAATTAAATTCGAACTGAACGCGACCCTATCTAAAAATTATTTTTTATTAAAAAACTTGAATCCTATTCACTAATACACTTAAACTCGAACCCAAATCCTCCCCATCCCAATATAATTATAAAGGTATTAAAAAAAAATTACTATATTCAAGACACGTTAAGGTGAACCTATTTCTTTTATTTAAACCTCAATAAAAAACCTAACTTGGTTAAAAAAAATCGCACCTCGCATAATCCCATTCAAATTAGGACGAATTAAAAATACCGGTTAAACCATTTTTTATAGTCACGCTTTTTCTGAAACTAAATTCTTTCAAGTCGAGCATCTTATTGTATAGTGCATTTTTCCTTACTCCCATGCTACTGTTTGTTGCCGTAATGAGACTCGGCCCGGCCCAATTTGAAAGGGATTTGAGTCATGCCCTATTTGAACTATCATTTTATTAAAAATCTCTCTCTTGAGTAATCAATTAAAGTTGGTTTAAATAGTTCCAAAATTATTAATATTATGAAAACCCACCACTTGCACAATTAATTTTCAAGACTTGGGCTCCTCTTCACTATGGGCTCGGTCTACTCCCGAGCCTTACATTGAACTCTCTTTTGGCCCGTCCCTCTACCTCATCTCTTTTATTCTTGTATTCTCTTCTTAATTCTTCTATTGAGTTGAATTCTAAGACCAAAGTTAAAAGGAGGAGAAGAAAGAAATCGGACTACAAATTTCATATTAATAATTGGTACAAAAAAGTGACGGCTTGTCGCAAGTACATTCTAACATTCATCAAGTGTTCCTATTTCGATGCAAATGTAGTTTGAGAAGATGAAACTGAGAGGATGCATAGGCCAACTTTTGATTTATTGATTTTTTAGATGTTTCTTTTGGATGTTCTTTATTACGAGGTCGTTTTTTAGTACTTTTTTAGATTTCTTTAGTCAACTTTGTTGCATAAGCTTAGTCCATTTTTTCAAGCTTAATAATTTTTTCTTTATTTCTTGTCTTCTTAGTGGGACTTCTTTGTAAGCCTAGAGGGCGGGTCTTTGTTGGCCCCATCTGTCCTTTTTTTCTTATTTATTGGAGCACTCTTCCCGAGGCATCCAGAAGTGTTTATTTATTTTTATTTATAAAGAAGAAAGTTGCACTTCCACTTCCGTTTCATGTAAGCTTGATGTCTACAAAACCCACTTGGGACTCATTGAAGAAAAAAGTGTTGTTTATATATTAAATGTGAATGAAAAAATTACTTTGGGGTATGTAGCTCAAGTGGGAGAGGCCTAGAAATTTGGGCTTGGACGACCACGGTTCAAGCCTTGTGAGTGACACTTATTATTAAAGGGTCTTGGGCCTTTGGGCTTCTTTGAAAGTTTCCGAGGTTTTTTGCTATTTAAATATTTAATTTAAATTTTGTTTTTTTTTTAATTTATTTAAAGATTAACATTGACTAAGTCGTGGGACTACTATTACGTGTAATGTGTTAACGCATTATACCCATTATTCTTCCGTTACGCAGTTGCATATAGCTCATCTTCATTGATAAAAACACAGAACGAGTTCAATTTCTTTCACATATACTTTTCGACTTTGATTATTTATGGAGTATTTTGAGAGTTCTAAATAGGGATTCTATTGTGCTGGTAGAATCCTAAATCGTTGAATCCTGGGAGGTGTGTGCTTATGAAGGCTGTCAACGCTTCAATATAGCAGGCAATTTCACCTTAAGAAATTGTGATCTCACAAGCCTCGATCGATAAGTTTATTTATTTATTATTTTCGTAATTTCCACAGTAGAATAAATTAATTATTTTTCTAACACAAAGTACATGTTGTTTAGAAACCTTATAGAAGTTTGAAAACCCTTCATTTATAAAGTTTTGTAATGTGTTTAAAGTTTGATGGTTTGTTTACTTAAAATTTTGGATTTTAATTTGTTTCTTTGATATATTGTCCGAATTAACTCTTTACTTATAGAATGCATGTTTGGTTGTCATACACGTGTATTCGGTGGATTCTAATGGTTGGATTTTGAGTTATATATTCAATCAGCGCACTTATAAGACCAAACTTAAAAATGATAGTAAAAATAATTGATTTATGTGAAAACATAGAAAATGAGTTAAGCAATATTATGAGAGTTCTTTCTTACTTTTTCTCTTTTTGCATTAAATAATTTTTTTGGGTGGTGAGAATTAAAACAAAATTCTAGAAATTAAAAATAAAGAAAGATGTAAAATATCTACTTATAAAAATAAGCACGAATTGAAGGGTATCTCATCAAACTATTCATTTCATCTTCTAACTTGTCATAAAAGTAATTATTTTCCCATCATTTTCTATCTACATTATTAAAGGGGGCCTGACGCAACTTAAAATAACGCGCTTTGATAAAGCCCAAGTGCAGGCACGTCAAGTTATAGTATAGTCTCGGAAGTCCGAGTGTCGAACCACAGGGATAGTTGAAAAGGGATGGAATGGATTACGGATTAAATGGTTTTCCGATTTTGTAAGTTGGATTTGTTGTGAGACAACGAAAATGTAAAACGGTTGCGAAAATTAACAAGAAAGCACTAAGGTAGGTGGAGATTAGTTACGATTTAAGAAACGGTGGTTACTAGCTCATACAAAGACTTCAACACAAGGTTTCTCGAGATATGGGAAATGTTGGTGTATCTCTCCATAGCAAAGGGTGCGGCGCTAGGCGACTCATTCCCGGATCGAAGCTATATCAAGAAAGAGACAAACAACATTCCACCAAAGACAAAGTCATCATTCCTACCTCTTAGCTACGGGTGTGAAGCAAGGCAACCCATTCCCGATGAAGCTAATCCAAAATAGATATGACAAACTCATCGTAAAAAGATTTAACATAAAGCAAGTGTATGAAATCTCATGATTTAAAGAATGAAAATTAAAAAGTAAATCCAAACAATGAAACGGAATGAAGTTTATGGGATAAATTTGTCATCTCATCTTTTATCATTTATGGTAGAAAACAAAGAGTCTAAGTATCACATAAAGTGTAAGAAGTACTCAATGTATCAATAAATGAATCAAAAATGAGATTAACAAATTTATAATCCATCTATGGAGTTTTAAGAACTATTCATAATTTCTACGAAGAGGGAAAAGCTCCATGGATGGGGGAAAAAGACTACAAGCTTTCTAGAACCATATAAATATGTTGTATGTTCATTAACAACCAAGCACTAAATATACAAGGCATATAAAGTCTTAATTTATTATGAATATACCTAGAAAGCTTGCAACAATGGAGGAAATGAAGAAGAAAAGGATTTACAACTATTTCTCAAACTTTAAACATGAATTGAGCCATAAATCACCGAATATTATATCACGGTTCACCTCCGTAACCTTAGTAAAAGACTACTCCATAATACTCGAAACAAGAATTATAGAAGAAGCATTCATTTCTTAAAATCAAAGTAAACTTACAAGAAGAAGAAGAAATTACAAGGTTTTAGCTCCCACTTCTCTCTAGAACTTGTACAAAAACTTAGATAGCTTTCCAAGAAGCTAAGAGAAATAATATATATTAAAAGGTTGCAAAATATCTAACTAAATATCTAAAATAGCTTGAACCACTAAAATAGCCCATTTTGGGTGTGAAATGGCCAAGTTGCCAGGGCCATGATCGATCATGGTTATGCCCATGATCGATCATGGAAGTGCTCTGCCAGAAAATTTTGGTTCCATGATCAATCATGGTTATGCCCATGATCGATCATGGTTATGCCCATGGTCAATCATGGTTCTGGAATTTCTTCACTCAGCACTTAGCAAGCCTCCAAGCCTGCTCTTGATCACTTCATGCAATGCCATTGTATCCCAATCCTACAAACACATGGAATACTACAAAATACACACCAATTTGGGCCATGTTAGATACAACACTCGCTAAGGTACTAATCTCGAGATAAGTGGATAATTAGGCAGAATTAAAGCAACAAACGCGTCAAGCGACTCCGGGAAGGAGCTTAAACATGACAATATTATGCGTTTATCAACTCCCCTCAACTTATCTCTTGCTAGTCCCTTAGCAAGACAAAAATATAATAATTACAAAAGCACTACGGTATACAAAAAGTTGTTAACGTCTAAGTTCCCAAAGAAGACGAGTTGCATCTCGTGAAGGTTTTCAGAAATGATACCTACAAACATTAGAATTTTGATCATGATGAATGATGAGAATGAAGATTCAAGTTTCAATTTGATAAGCAAGAGGCATTACTATCAATTTTTCCAGAATGATGGATTTTTGAATGATCATCTAATTCGCATATCTCCTTTAGAACACAATCCCATATTCTCCAATGCTCACATACTAAACTTTGATTCAAACAATTCGATATAAACACAAAGAGTCATAATCATTCAAGAAGGAAGAGAGAACTTTTTCAAAAACAAGAGCTCCAAGATTTGTCAATTCTAAGCACTTTCTTTATCTTTTCTTGGAAATTTTTGCTAAATTAGATCAGGGCGGTTTTCATCTCTATGGGGGGCAGCGGTCTCACTTATGAAATTTCTTAAAATACTGCTCATTCATTGGAGCTCAAAGGAAGCTATTCACCCTTTCCCATATTGTAACCTTTACCCATCTGTAATATTAGACAAAGAGACTTAAAATTTAGTCAAGTGAAGCTTTAAGTCAATATTAGGATAAAAGTCATCCAAGTTATCAAAGTGCTATGCTTTTGTCCTCTCATTGGAGGATCTTTTCGAAAGAGCTTCCATCATTTTTGGACAAACATTTCTCTTCTCTCAATGAAAATAAATCTAAGTGTTATTACCAAATTGGAAACAACCGAAGCAATCTAGCATGTGGAACAGGAGAATATAACGGGATATGAGACTAAGCGGAGCAAGGCAATTTAGATTATCATTCAAATTCCTATCTAGATCAAAGAATTCATGCCAAAAGCTAATGAAACAATAGTCTTCATTTGAAAAAAATATCAATCATTCATCATTTTTCAAACTTTACAAAAAAAAATTAGAACAAAAGTTCTAATCCCATGGAATTTTTACAAGCATAAATAGAAAAGCCAACCAAACAAAAAATGAAAAGCGTTTTGGAATACGCATACCCCCCAACTTGAAGAAGACATTGTCCTCAATGTGAAGAGATTGGTGAAAAGTGGAGGAATCCACTTTGGCTTTTCTAAATCCATTTAGATAACGAGCTTGAAAAGTTCCTAAGAATGCATGCTTTAAATTGCTCAGTAATGGCTTTAGCTTAATTTTTCCTTCAAGCTTTTTGGTGGACGTGGGTGTGTTTTCTTCTTGATCATCGGATGAATTAACCTGTTTATCCAACAAAGAAAACACTTGCATACATTCCTCGGGTTCCTCGAAAGTGGTTAGAAAACCTTCCGTAGAATCCGATTCTACGTTGGCAACAAAGTCGTCTTGGACCAAAGATTCTATCATGTTGACGTGTTCACTTTCTTCATCATAATCATCTTTTTGATTATTTAAACGGAACACGTTAAGGTCTAGAGTCATGTTACCAAAAGCTAACTTAACGATTCCATTCTTGCAATTGATAATGGCATTGGACGTCGCAAGAAATGGTCGGCCAAGGATGACCGGAATCTCGTTAGCGGGATTCGACACGGGTTACATGTCGAGGATGATAAAATCAACCGGAAAATAAAACTTGTCAATTTGGACAAGTACATCCTCGACTATCCCTCTTGGGATCTTAACGGATCGGTCCGCTAATTGGATTGTAACCCTCGTGGGTTTCAACTCACCCAACCCCAATTGTTGATATACAGAATATGGGAGTACGTTCACACTCGCTCCCAAATCTAGCAAAGCATTTTTTATCCTACAATTTCCTATGACACACGAAATTGTGGGGCAACCGGGGTCCTTGAACTTAGGGGCTCTCGTGCCTTGCATGATGGAGCTCACTTGCTCCGCCATAAAGGCCTTCTTCTTAACATTCAACCTTCGTTTTGTCGTGCATAAGTCCTTGAGGAACTTAGCATACGAAGGTATTTGCTTGACCGCGTTAAGCAATGGAATGTTGATTTTCACTTGTCGAAACACATCCAAAATCTCAGTATTAGATTTGGATGGTTGGTTCAATCTCTCCGGAAAGGGACCTTAATTCCGTTCTTGATTTTCTTAAGATCCTCCTTTCCTTGTTTCTTTTCTTCCCTCTTCTTTTCCTCTCTCACAACTTTCTCAACCTCCGACTCCTCAACACTCGTAGATTCAACTATGTCCGCCACCTTGGGGGTTTTAGGAACAATAGTCTTATCTACAACTTTTCCACTCCGAAGGGTCATGATGGATTTAAGTTCTTCCATTTTACTACTAGGCTCTCCTCCCTCTATAACCAAAGCTTGACCTCTAGGATTAATTAAAGGTTGAGATGGGAATTTTCCCTTCTCTTGGATTGCTAGGGCAGTGGTGAGCTTAGACATTTGAGTTTTCAAATCACTCACATCTCGATCCGTCTTATCCACAAAAGTTCTTAACAAAGTTTCTAAGTTTTGGTTTGGATTTTGACTTTGTGGTGGAGCAAAAGAGTTTTGAGGTTGTTATTGTCTTTGGTTTTGATGGTATTGGTTCTGGTTCTGACTTTGATTACCACCCCAACTGAAATTAGGGTGATTCTTCCATCCCTCGTTGTACTTTTGAGAATAAGGGTCGTTTTGGTTTGGGTTGTATTGGTTCATGGCGTTGACTTGGGAAGGGTTTTTGAGGACTTCCCGAAATGCGGGAATGGTGGGGCAATCCTCGGTGGTGTGTCCCGTGTTTTCACAAATGACACACAATTGACTCGACGACACCACGTTAACCTCTATATGCTTACTTAACTCTAAGGCCTCTACCTTCTTAGTCAATTGGAACAACATCACTCCCATGTCATTGTCATTGGATATTTGGTACAACCCACCCTTTCCTTGAGGTTTGGCCTTAGGCTCTTCGGTATAGGTGTTCCAATTTTGGGCACCGTCCGCTAATTCATCAAAATACAACAAGGCCTCATCAGGATTCTTACTCAAAAATTGACCATTGCACATGGTCTCTACAAAAGTACGCATCTCGGGAGTAAGGGATTCATAGAAGTAACTTAAGAGGCTCCATGTTTCGTGACCATGGTGAGGGCATGCGTTTAAAAGTTCCTTGTATCTTTCCCAACACTTATAAAAACTTTTATTTTCTTTTGGCAAAAAATTGGATATCGCCCTTCTCAAAGCGTTGGTCCGATGGACGGGAAAGAATTTTTTTAAAAACTCCGATTGAAGTACTTGCCAAGACCGAATAGATTGCGGTCTTTGAGCATTCAACCAAATTTTTCCTTTATCTTTTAATGAAAAAGGGAATAGTTTTAAACGCATAACCTCCTCATTAGTGTTTGCCTCACGAAACGTGGAGCATACTTCTTCAAAGTCTTTCAAATGTAAATATGGGTTTTTAGATTCCATACCATGGAAGGAAGGGATGTGTTGAAGCATACCCGGCTTGAAGGAAAAAGTTTTCGCTTGACCGGCGGGAAGAACAATGCACGAGTTGGACGTCGTCCGAGGTGGTTGAAGATAATCCCTCATAGTGCGAACCGGAGGAACGTTGTTCACTCCTTCCCCCTCGTTATCACTTTCGTGGTCCGCCATTCTTCCTTGATTTGCCATTCTTGGTGACGGGGGAGGACTAATTCGAATATCCACAAACAATTGCCCTTGCATGGGCTTGAAAAACTATTCGAATAGCTCCACGAAAACTCTACGAAATAAAGCAGAAAATAAGGGAGAAAAATAAATTAATTAAATAGAAAGAAATACTTACAGAATGGTTTTGTACAAAACCCGAAATCCGCCTTTTGCCTTATCCCCGGCAACGGCGCCAAAAACTTGACGCAACTTAAAATAATGCGCTTTGATAAAGCCCAAGTGCAGGCACGTCAAGTTATAGTATAGTCTCGGAAGTCCGAGTGTCGAACCACAGGGATAGTTGAAAAGGGATGGAATGGATTACGGATTAAATGGTTTTCCGATTTTGTAAGTTGGATTTGTTGTGAGACAACGAAAATGTAAAACGGTTGCGAAAATTAACAAGAAAGCACTAAGGTAGGTGGAAATTAGTTACGATTTAAGAAACGGTGGTCACTAGCTCATACAAAGACTTCAACACAAGGTTTCTCGAGATATGGGAAATGTTGGTGTATCTCTCCATAGCAAAGGGTGCGACGCTAGGCGACTCATTCCCGGATCGAAGCTATATCAAGAAAGAGACAAACAACATTCCACCAAAGACAAAGTCATCATTCCTACCTTTTAGCTACGGGTGTGAAGCAAGGCAACCCATTCCCGATTAAGCTAATCCAAGATAAATATGACAAACTCATCGTAAAAAGATTTAACATAAAGCAAGTGTATGAAATCTCATGATTTAAAGAATGAAAATTAAAAAGTAAATCCAAACAATGAAACGGAATGAAGTTTATGGGATAAATTTGTCATCTCATCTTTTATCATTTATGGTAGAAAACAAAGAGTCTAAGTATCACATAAAGTGTAAGAAGCACTCAATGTATCAATAAATGAATCAAAAATGAGATTAACAAATTTATAATCCATTTATGGAGTTTTAAGAACTATTCATAATTTCTACGAAGAGGGAAAAGCTCCATGGATGGGGGAAAAAGACTACAAGCTTTCTAGAACCATATAAATATGTTGTATGTTCATTAACAACCAAGCACTAAATATACAAGGCATATAAAGTCTTAATTTATTATGAATATACCTAGAAAGCTTGCAACAATGGAGGAAATGAAGAAGAAAAGGATTTACAACTATTTCTCAAACTTTAAACATGAATTGAGCCATAAATCACTGAATATTATATCGCGGTTCACCTCCGTAACCTTAGTAAAAGACTACTCCATAATACTCGAAACAAGAATTATAGAAGAAGCATTCATTTCTTAAAATCAAAGTAAACTTACAAGAAGAAGAAGAAATTACAAGGTTTTAGCTCCCACTTCTCTCTAGAACTTGTACAAAAACTTAGATAGCTTTCCAAGAAGCTAAGAGAAATAATATATATTAAAAGGTTGCAAAATATCTAACTACATATCTAAAATAGCTTGAACCACTAAAATAGCCCATTTTGGGTGTGAAATGGCCAAGTTGCCAGGGCCATGATCGATCATGGTTATGCCCATGATCGATCATGGAAGTGCTCTGCCAGAAAATTTTGGTTCCATGATCAATCATGGTTATGCCCATGATCGATCATGGACATGCCTATGATCGATCATGGTTATGCCCATGATCGATCATGGTTCTGGAATTTCTTCACTCAGCACTTAGCAAGCCTCCAAGCCTGCTCTTGACCACTTCATGCAATGCCATTGTATCCCAATCCTACAAACACATGGAATACTACAAAATACACACCAATTTGGGCCATGTTAGATACAACACTCGCTAAGGTACTAATCTCGAGATAAGTGGATAATTAGGCAGAATTAAAGCAACAAACGCGTCAAGCGACTCCGGAAGGAGCTTAAACATGACAATATTATGCGTTTATCAGGGCCTAAAAAATTAAAAATAATTTGTCAAAAAAGACTCTTGTGCCTATGTTCAAGGTCTTTTTATATGATTATAAAATTATTTCTTTTATAACAACTAAATTGATAAAAAAATACAATAAATAGGAAAACTAATACAACGTGATTTACTTACATATGTCCATTCAATTTACAAACAAATTTGCAATATCCTAATTATAATAAGAAAAACGTGACGATTGAAAAACAAATAGACATAGTAAAAAAAATCACACATATAATCATTATTTATACTAATATTTGTATCAAAATAAAAAAAAGAACTAATATATTATTCATCATTACATAACCATTCATATTTACATACACATAAAAATATAAAAATATAAATATATACAAAAGGCCACTGTAGATACAATAGTATCACTTTAAGAAAAAGAAATGGACCATCCATTTCAATAGGTAAATAAATAATTTTTTCATGAAATTTTGTAGATATGATTATATTGTGAGTAGATCATATTCACATAATATCATCAAAAAATTCAAACAAAAAATGAGTGTAATTAAAATAATATATATATATGTTAATTTTCGTCAATTGAAATTTTACATGATACAATCACCAACTTCCAAATTGAGTTTTTTTTTTGAAATTAAGCATAAATGATCTACTTATTATATAATGATCATTTTTTCTAAGTTTCAAAAAAAAAATTATCTGTTTACCTCTTAAAATGGAAGATCCTTATTTTATACAAAGTGAGTATTTTTTTAATATATATAGTAAACATGTATATATATATATATATATTAGAGAGAGAGAGAGACAGGAGAGAGTTAGTTTTGTCTTTTAAAAAAAAGTATTTAGCTCGGAAAAAACAATTAATGAATTAAAGAAGAGAGTGTAGTGAACCTAATACGTTATTTGGGCCCTTTATTTGTAATATTGCTGTTAACTCTATAAACGGGCTCCTATTTTATTAAACTATTACATTTGTGCACTCCTGCGCATTAATAGTCTTGTGCGGTTTGCCAATTAGTACATTCACATAACTGAATTTGAAAAGGAACAAGAAAAAAAATTGATTTGTATAAAAAAAATTAAGTGATGTACTGACATATTTTCTTATTTTTTCCATTGAATAAATTTTTTTGGGTGTTGAGAAATAAAAAATATCTCACAAAAAAGAGTGAATAACATTTACTCATAAAAATAAGCATGATATAGAGGGCATCTCCTTAAATGATTTATCTCGTCTTCTACCTTGTTGTAAAAGGAATTATTGTTCCAATCATTTTCCATATTCTTGTTAAAACGGAACCAAACAAATTAAATGTCTTTTAGTTGATACATAATTTTTGTCGGACACAGTTTTTATTTACCATTACTATCTACTTAAATTTCATGAGGAAAATACTTTTCTTTTGTGCCATTAAGATTTCATTCCTGATCAGATGCTTTTGGAATTTTAAAATGATAATAATGTGTCAGAGGAAAAGAATTCAAACTTTCCTAGCTATTGCTGGACACAAGAATTACAATTGATAGTCTTTGGGCTCTAATAGATCTATTTTATTTTTAGGTAATGGGTCGGGCTCCTCATAGGGCCCAAATTCTATTAAAAAATAAAAAAATTGCTCCTTTACTAATTTTTTTAGGTACACGTAGGATCCATTTTTGAATCATAATAGTAGCTAGCCCATTATGAACTACTCGTTTTCTACTTTTTTTGTCTAATCCCACCAATCTACCAGCTAACAAAGATGACCCGTTCAAAAATAAATTCAACCCGAAAGCGGTCTTATCTGAAAGTTATTTTTCATTGAAAAACTCAAATTAGTCATGTTTGCTTATACACTTGAACTTGAACATGAATCCTCCCCTCCCCAATATAATTATAAGGTTTTGTAAGGGTATTAAATAAAAAAAAACTACTATATTCAAAACTATTTAGGTCAAACAAGTTTCTTTTACTTAAAACTTAATGAAAAACCCCAATTGGTTAAAAAAAGTTTTGCCTCCCATTCAAATCATAACGGATTAAAAGCACGGGCTAATCAAGACGGATTAAAAACGATTATTGTTCTGCTTTCAAAAAGGATTTGAATCACCTTTTATGATGATTTTGGTTCCTTTTTGAACTGCCATTTAATTAAAAATATCTAAGGACATTCATCAAGTGTTCCTTCATTTA
>JAKCWG010000454.1:0-105752 GCA_021464415.1 Lonicera japonica | reverse complement strand
TGTTTATTCTAAATTTACAAATTTATAAGTCTTCAAATTAATTATATTTTATTGAAAAGAAGGCGAATGTTACTTTATTGGATTTTAAATCTTGAAAATTGCTAAAGGGTTATTTTTGTTCATAATGAAGTGGAGTTGGGAAGAAATATGTTATAGTTGAAAATTTTGTATCATGTATTTTTTGACTAAATTCATATATATTAAGGATTTATCACCTAATATCCCATATATTTAAGTATAATTATGTCACTATAAACCTATAATAACAAAAATGCAATTATCAGCCTACCAATTAATACTAGCCATGCTTACTAAAAGAAAATAATTTTTAAAATCAATTTATTTCATCATTGTTTCAATAAAACCTATATTAATCTATTTTATTAGTTTTTCGTTATTGTAATATTAAAAGAAAAAATGTGCCATTGTATTAATCAAATTAACTTGATTAAATGCGATGAAGAAATGTACCATTTTATTAGTTCATCTTGCTTACCTGAGGAGTTCCAAGGTTTTTTTCGTTGATTTTGGGTCCAATAGAGATAAAATGAGGAAGCAAAGAGATAACAAGTGTGAATGAGACGGGGTAGTCTATTTGTATATATCATATTTTGGCAAAAACATGTTTAATAAAAAAAATAAAATTAACTTCAGTGGATATTACACTATTTTTCACAACTTCTATTAAAGCCATTACACCATTTTGACAATTTACTCAGTTATTTAATATAACATGAGCCCTTCTGTTTAAAAATCTAAAAGTTATCACCTAATATCACCTAATATCCCATATATATTAAGGATTTATCACCTAATATCCCATATATTTAAGTATAATTATGTCACTATAAACCTATAATAACAAAAATGCAATTATCAGCCTACCAATTAATACTAGCCATGCTTACTAAAAGAATATAATTTTTAAAATCAATTTATTTCATCATTGTTTCAATAAAACCTATATTAATCTATTTTATTAGTTTTTCGTTATTGTAATATTAAAAGAAAAAATGTGCCATTGTATTAATCAAATTAACTTGATTAAATGCGATGAAGAAATGTACCATTTTATTAGTTCATCTTGCTTACCTGAGGAGTTCCAAGGTTTTTTTCGTTGATTTTGGGTCCAATAGAGATAAAATGCGGAAGCAAAGAGAGAACAAGTGTGAATGAGACGGGGTAGTCTATTTGTATATATCATATTTTGGCAAAAACATGTTTAATAAAAAAAATAAAATTAACTTCAGTGGATATTACACTATTTTTCGCAACTTCTATTAAAGCCATTACACCATTTTGACAATTTACTCAGTTATTTAATATAACATGAGCCCTTCTGTTTAAAAATCTAAAAGTTATTAACCAAATTGGGTAAAAGTGAGAGATGATGTTCTAAAATCATAGGATGGTTTAGTATCGGATAAAATAATTTAGCAGAACTAACCGTTAACCCAACAAACCACTGAAGGTTAAAAAACCGTCAACCTACTTATTTAATATGGGTCATCTGCTTTTATGCGGGTCGGGCCAGGCCGGACTAAATTCAAACCCAAAAGTCCAAAATATGATCCAAATCTACACCCAAGGCTCAAACCCACAACTTATATAATCCAATTGATAGGAGTACTAAAAAGTTATCGCGATTTGAATTATTTACAATTTTTTCTAATCGAAAAATATTAAGAATAAGAAATTGAGAGAGAAATTAGAGCAATTAAATGAAGGCGGCAAGCAAAGGGAAAAATAACTGCAACTCCCCGTAGGCATGACCTGTTCCCAAGTATGGTGAAGAAGAAAAAGGAGGAGGAGGTGAAGATGTAGCAACCGGTAGAACCTGTAAACTGGTCAGTTTGTTTAGTTAGTTACAAAAAGGAGTAGCAGCAGTAGTATTTGGGTATTTTCTTAAGTGAAGCAAAATCTCTTTAATCAATCAATTCTTCAATCCACGCAAATCTCTCTCTCTCTACTCGTTCTTCTTGAAGATTTATCAATCAATAATGGCTGTAAGTAATTTACTTCGATCCATTCCGTATCTATTCTATTCTATTCTCTTCAATTCAAATGATATGATAATATTCACCCCAACTTTCGGAAGTAATTCCTATTTCTTCCTGTTGTGTAGATGCTGTTTTAATAATGTTTGGGAGTTGATTTAATGTGTTAGGTTTTCATCCATCCCTTAATTTCTTACTGTTTATATTTGTCAGTGTAGTTAAAACCTAGGGTTGTCGGTTGTTAATCTTTATTGTTTTCAATTAATTTATGTTTCTTAATGTTTGGATTGGGTGATCAGAAAGTTAGAAACGTTTTTCTGTATTTCGTTTACTAGGGTTCTAGATTGAATATATAATCTCGTCATCAGATTTGGTGTTTTGAGTTGCTTATTTCAAGTTAATTTTAGAAAATCATAATCAATTTCCTACCCAAAACAAACAATATTCAATATGAATTTGCTTCTTTTTCTCATGCTTTCTTGTCTTTTGAACATCAGTCTATTCAATTGCATACATGAATGGCTTTCACACTTTCTGTTTTTCCTCTCGAGTTCCTTTCCGTTTTCATAATGTTTGATTAATATATTCATTCACTGATCAAGAATGCAGTATTTTTTTGTACTATTTTTAATCTTATTCCCTCGAGTTGATTTAACGTGTTAAGTTTTCACCCCTTCTTTACTGGTTTATATCAATTAGTATTAATCGAGTTAGAATTATGGTTCTTGGGTGTTATTGTGTTAATTTTGATTGTTTTTGAATTAGTTTCTATTTCTTAATGATTAGATTGGGTTTAGAAAGTTAGAAACGATTCTATATTTTCTTTAGTATAGTTGGAATTAGGATTGGTTTGTTTATTTGTTACTTCATCTCTCCTCAGAGACTGCAAATCTGGGACATGCCCAGAATTCTACATTGTCCATCTGTATTTATATTTGATTGCATTGATTTTCTGAAGAATCGTTGCCATGCTATAACTTGGTTTTTGTATTCAATGAAAAAGAGAACAAATTGCTGTGGAAGTAAGTTGTGGCACAGAATTGGAAATTGATTCATTGTAACATTTATGTAATCAAGCACCAAAAAAGGTGAAAAGTACATATCTTGGCCGCTCTCCAGTTGTCCTGGACTGCAAAATGATTGAATGTACCAATATGATCTCACAATTTGAAATGCATTCAGATTTGCACATTTCAAAATTGTATGTTTTTTATCTGTTTGGTTGGTCGTAAGCATGAGAAGTAATTCCTCATAAAGGGGATATAGGTCATCAAACACGTCTTCTGGCCGAGACTAAAAAACACACTCTGCTATAGAACTCTCAATCTTTTATGTGTCTCCCTCTATAAAACGCAATCTGCACAGCATCCAATGCCCACGTATAAAGATAAATTGGAAATTTGTGATTTGTGTTAGTTGTGAGTTATGGTATATGACCATTTGAGATGCTGTTCTCTTTGACTTATCAAGTACTTTCGACATTTTCAGGCAATTAAATATCTTGTCAAATGCACACTGACTTCACACCTACAAACACTACCAAAGAGTTGTCTACAACTTTATAAAGCTTTAAGAGTATGCTTGGTTTTGTTTATTTTCCACAAGAGAAATACCCAAGATCCCATATTTTCCAGCTGTTGTGGTGCTTGATTATAGCGGTTTTTAAGGACATAATCAAGCACCGCAGGAGATGAAATATATGGAGTCCAGGGCATATTCCATGGAAAACAAGTGTAATCCAGACACGCCCTTAATGTCTTTATTTGGCATCAAAGGAAATTGTGCTACGTGTTTTGAATGGCCCGGTCAGTAACCTTTCTGCTGCCAAGAGATTATATGTGCCAATATGCTTTTCACAATTGAAGTGCATTGAGGGTTTCACAGTTTGAGAAAACATAAATCATCAGGTGAGTAGGATTTTTGGACTTCGTGTTTCAACATGCAAATATACTGATGTACATAAAAAACTAATAAAATTGAGTTGTTTCATTGTTGATTCTTTTTTGAGCTGCAATTGAAGTTGACAAACTTTGTTTACCCATTTGTTTCGTCTAGTTGTAATCCATTCTAAAGGCACTATCAACCCTTTAAAAAGATCAAATCTTGCATCTCAGTCCTTGAAAAGATATGTTGCATCTGGACCCTTGAAAAAGCATTTTGCATCTCAACCATCCAATCTTTTATCCTTTCGACATTTTTAGGATTCAAAAACCATTCTCTCTTGTTAGATATATATATATATATGTATATACAGAAGTACTCTTCTTATTCTTGTAACAGGAGAAGCAGAACAAGGGGCAGGGACCAACGCGTGGCAGCTTCGAAATTGAAAAAGATGAGGGATCAACATCAACAACACCACCAAAAAGTCCGACGCTTCAAGAACTTTTTAACAGGTCTACTAGGCAGGGGACAAAGAACAGTGAAGAAGCGTCATCATCATCTTTGAGGATTCCACAGGGTCATTCTGCTGATTCTCCCACTTTGGAACTATATCACATAGCTATGGGTCAAAGGTCTTCCCGGTTGAGGTACATTAATGCCGAGGGTGAACTTGTAAGTTCTCTCTCTCTCTCTCTCTATATATATATATGTATACACACATATATTATCTTTAATTGTTGGGAATATATGTGACTTGTCATCAAATCTTTTAAATTATGGCTTGAATTGAACTTGAAGGACCATTACATTCCGACAAAAGCTGATTTGCAATCTCCTCAAAGGTTAGAACTATTGTGTGAGAGACTACGAGAGATTGATTTGATTTCTGGGTCTCCTCGTGAAACTGGTGGTGAAATCCGACGTGGAAACCGTTTCTCCAAGGTAGGTCTCGGTTAATTCCATCAGTTGAACTGATTGATTCGTTTCTTCTGTGCTTAGTTGTTACAGTTTATGGGGAATAAAATAAAATATAAGAAATTATAATGTAAACTCAGTGATTGATTTCTTCTTGTTCAAATTACAAAATATAAGAAATTATGTCCCTGAACATTCATTGCATCATGTACGCGGGAAAATTATTATTTTTGCCTTGTCCACAAATTTTGTATATGTGGAATGTATATAACGGCATTTTTTTTTCCGGATTTGGCAGCCTAACCTCCTTCTGGAATTAGCTCAATTGAATGCAGCAGCCGCACCAGCACCAACGCCAGCACCAGTACCTGAGAAAAAGCGAAGTGGAATATTATTTTCTTTAAAGGTATGTATATATCTGGATTCTTCTTTCTTTCTGCTTATTGAGCAGAGATTCCTTGTGTACTCTTACAATTGATACAAAGGTCATTTAAGTAAGAGAACAATAACAAAAAGATAAAATTTTAGAACAAAGCTAAAATTGTATTGATATTTTGATCATTTCATCTGAAAATCAGAATGTCGGGCATCATTTTCATGTTTGATGTTTGGAAATAATCAAAGAAGAGTGAGAGAAGAGAGAAAGCTTCAGTCATTGCACTAAAACAATAATATCTTATAATAAGAAACATATTGCAATAAAATAGTATAACAGAAATACTAGAATAGCCATCTCTCCATGTCTTGGTGCTCTCAAAGTCAATTTATTTCGGGTAAATTTGTTATCAGTAGCATAAAATGCTGAACAAGTTCAATGCTAAGCCTTCAATATAACTTTTATATGTTTTATTAGGACGGCTGTTTTAGCTTTCTATGGGGAAGAAAACAAGCTGATAAAGCAGAGCTTGAGGATGAACTTCCAGACATGCAGATTTCCTCCCCGAAGATGGTAAATGTAAGATGGTCCCACTAGCATTTAATCGAAAGGCACGATCAACCCTTGAAAAAAGGATCACATCTTGCATCTCAACCGTCCAATCTTTTATATCCTTTCTACATTTTAAGAATTCAAAAACCATTCTTCCTTATTATATGCGTTAATATGTATGTATTTGTAATCTTTTTATTCATGTAACAGCAGAAGCAGAACAAGGATAAAGGACCAATGCATGGTAGCCTGGAAATTGAAAAAGATGAGGGATCAACATCAACAATGACACCTAAAAGTCCAACTCTGCAGGAACTTTTTAACAGGTCTAGTAGGATTCCACAGGGTCATTCTGCGGATTCACCCACTTTGGAACTATATCACACAGCTATGGGTCAAAGGCCTTCCTGGTTGAGGTACATTAATGCCAAGGGTAAACTTGTAAATTTCTCTCTCTCTCTCTATATATATATATATACACATATTATCTTTAATTGTTGGGAATGTATGTGGCTTGTCATCAAATCTTTTAAACTATGGCTTGAATTGAATTTGAAGGACCATTACATTCCGACAAAAGCTGATTTGAAATCTCCTCGAAGGCTAGAACTATTGTGTGAGAGACTAAGAGAGATTGATTTGATTTCTGGATCTCCTCATGAAACTGGTGGTGATATCCGACGTGGAAATAATTTCTCAAAGGTAGGTCTATCTATCTCTGTTAATTCCATCAGTTGAACTATTTTGCCTCGTCTGAGACTTCTATATATGTGGAAAATGTTTATAACGTATTATCTTTTTCTTTCTGATTTGGCAGCCTAACCTCCTTCAGGAACTAGCCCAACTGAATGCAGCAACAGCACCTGAGAAAAAGCGAAGTGGAATATTATTTTTTCTAAAGGTATGTATGCATCTGTATTCTTCTTTCTTTCTACGTACGTACTGAAACATAGATTCCCTGCGTACTTGTTGTAATTTATATAAAGGTCATTGTAGCAACACAATAATGATAAAATTAAAAAACTCACCCAAAATGCGATCCATATCTTGATCATTTCATTTAACAATTAGAATGTCTAGAATGGGTGGGCATCATTTACAAGTTTGATGTTTGGAAATAATCAAAGAAGATTGAGAGAAGGGAGAGTTTTTGGTATAAATATTACGAACAGCTGTATATATACGTACAAGCAGAAAAGGATTATTACGAATAACTTTTTCTTATTTCCTACGAGAACATCCAAAGGTACATACAAATAACAGTATTATGAAGGTTATTCTACTTTAAGTTCCTCGCCGAGTTGTAAAGGTCTCTGTTTCAATTTTATCTGTTCTTTTCTTTTCTGCTTTCTTTTCTCCAGGGTGGCTGCTTTAGCTTTCTATGGGGAAGAGAACGAGCTGATAAAGCAGGAGTTGAGGATGACATACAGATTTCCTCCCCAAAGATGGTAAAAATAAGAAGGGCTTACTAGTATTTATAATATATATACATATTGGAGTCCGTTTTATTTGATGGTTTGAAAGTGTGCATAATCAATGTGTTTGCTTTCTCTTGTGGCTGGCAGACTGAAAACCCACTGTCTGATAGACCGATTGACAGACTAAGACTGTCTCCTTCTTCTAATAAGCCTATTTCTCCTCATCCTTCAGATTCTCAGGAGCAGCGCATTCCAAAGGTATAATTAATAAAATAAAGTTCATTCTCTAAAAGCCAAAATGTTGATACTCCCTCCTCCTCCGCTAATTAACAGTCCGTGTTTGACTTTCACTGTTTTTTTAAGAATGCACTAATCTCATCATAGACAATGGTCCAAAACAAACTTGGTTCCCTATCTTGAGTCTTGGTACGTTGATTATGTTATGACAAGGAAAGTGAGCTCGTAATTTGGATTCCCAAGAACTATTGGACTCTTCATTTGGGACGGAGTAAAAAATAGAAATTAAAGAATAAAATCCACTCAAAATGCACCCTTCTGAGTGTGGGTCATTTCACATTGAGAAAAGTATTGTTTGTCTTATTGTAAAACAATTGAGAGAGAGGTTATTATAGGCCTTGCACTTTGCGGAATTACTTGTGTTTGTAGTAAAAGTGAATGTTATACTGCCAACACTAGTGCATGCATATAATTTGACATAATTTTGAATAAAAATAGTGACCAAGTTGAATGCTGAAGAGGTGCGAATGCTTGACCCCTCAATAAATTTTTTAATATATATATTTTTTTTATTTTCAGGCCTGCTCGTGCTTTCCCTTTCATCCATGGGCCAGAAGCGAAACAGATTGATTTCTCTTGGAGTACATACATACATGGATGAATGGATAACTGTTTGAATATACACACTACAATATATCGTATACTGTACAGAGCTCAGAAGGCTGTTTTAGGTGATGTATAGAGAGTGAAACTTCATAGTAAGCACCCACATTCTTTTTTACACTTGCACGCATTCAAGCATATAGATAGGAAAAATAGTGGAGAAGGAAACATTGAAGTTTTGATGAGTAAATTGTTAGATACATATTCTTTTGTGAGATAGCAATGAAAGAAAGCTATTCATTCCCTTTCATTTTATCTAGGCCTTGTTTGGTTCATGGAAGGGAAATCGATTCCGCTGTCTTTCCCATGGAAGTGGGAAACTAAAGTTTTTGTCAAGTTTCATTTCCTGTGTTTGGTAAAGCATGGAAAGTATTTAGGAAATACCATTTCATTTCCCTTCCGGTGTTTGGTTGGTACAGGAAAGGAAAGTAAAAATATATCAATATGTCAATAATATCTAGGGGTGTTCACGGTCCGGTTAACCGGACCGTTTGCCTACACAGTGGACCGGACCGAATGCTTCGGTCTTTGAAACTTTGGGACCGGACCAGACCAATAAGATATTAAAGACCGGACTGGACCAGACCGTCTTGATCGGGCCGGTCTCGGTCGGTCCATTCGGTCTGTGCTTTACAACGGATTCATCTACTTCACCGGAAAATTTTGGTCGGAAAACTAAACCAAAACAGAATGAGAAGAGAAAAATTAGAGAGAGGGGGGTACAGTAAGGAGGAGAAAAGCATAACAAGGTTGGCGGCGAAGATGGAGAAAAATGGTATGATGGAGGTTGACGATGAATATAGCAAAGACGGTGGAAGTTGTCGGCAAAAATGGTGAGAGAGAGAGAGAGAATGAACTCGTGTGGAGAGGAAATTTTAAGAGAGAGAATGTATATTTTAGAAAGATATATATATATATATATATATATGCATACATATATATTTTAAAATATATGTATATATAACAGTGAACAATGCAAAGTAAGAGAGAGAATGTGAGAATAAAAAAAAAAAAAAAGGTGAAAAACAAAGGAAGGAGGGAATCACGTGGGTGGGTGGGGGTGAATGGGGGACTGAAGTGATGGGTGCTTGGGTGGTAATATGGGAAAGATAAAAGTGTAAGAAACTTTCTCTCCTTCCAATGTACAAAAGTTGCACATTTTAAAAAATATATATTATATAAATAATCGGTCCGGTCCGGTTTTATAGATGTTTTTAGTTGAAAGATCGAAGACCAGACCGAACTACTTCGGTCTATAAAATTTTGGACCGGACCGGACCGTTGTATGTGTAAAAACCGAAAAAAACCCTATTTTTTGGTCCGGTCCGGTCGGTCCAATCGGTCCGGTTCGGTTCTTGCACACCCCTAATAATACCATTGTATTTTAAAGTAAAAAATAATATCATAAAAATTCTAAAGTACACCAAAGAGACTAATGGGTAAATTTGGTAATAACATATTTGGGTAGGGATATTAATGTCCAAATTTTTTGTAATGAATGTTGGGAAATTAGAGGGGAAAATGAATCCCATGCCCTTTGAGTGGAATAGCTTTACCCTCTATTTTCCTATTTCTCGGGAAAGCCTTTCCGAAATTTGTGGTTACCAAACAAAGGAAATGAATGACTTTCCTTTCCTTTGAGTGGAATAGCTTTACCCTCTATTTTCCTAGCTCTGTTAGAATCTCTTTGATGGGACAACAAGAAAGAAAAACATATTCTTGGATGGATTTCCATATATATATGCAATTCATGTGCCTTTTGAACAGGTTGATGGGATCAATTAATAGTGCTTTTGAAAGTTTAGGGAGGAGGAAACCTTTTTTTGAGCGAAAAGAAAAAGAAAATGATTTCCAGTTATTGCCTGTACCGATTGTTGTGTCATTGTGTTGGAGTGGCAATTGCTATATCTTCATCTCTTACAAATCACTACTAAATAGAACCCTTAATTTGGGAAATCCCGGAATAGAAAGTTTTTATTTTCTGTGATCTTGAGAAATAAAGAGGGGAATTGGAACTCAGGTGGCCTAACTAATAATTACCTCTGAGTCCTCATTTCCAAAAGGTGCTACTGATTATTAGTACTTTTTTGAGATAATGGAGTGTAGGGGCTCCTCTCAAAATCTCTACCGTCGTAAACATATTGCTTCTACCCAATACATATAGAGCTTCCTTTATAATAAGTTTTAGTTGCGAGGACATTTTGCAGCATGCGTGTTTCATAAGGACAATATCATTTTTTTTGTCAAGGTCAATTATACCCTCATAAAACATTTTTTTAATTCCTCCTCACCCTCGTGGTCACTAGACCTTAACAACCACCAGGGCTGGAGCTCTAGTGGTGGTCCGGCAGTTGGGTGGCGGCAGTTAAGTCATTTCATCAAGTAGGTTTCCTTTTTTTCTTCTTTTTCTTAGATACAAGTGATGAGTCATTGAGCATTGGGCTCCCAATTGATGTTTGTGTATCTTATGTTTTAACCTGTGAATCATTTAACTTGTTATGTTGTTGCAGAGTGATTTGGTACCGTTGGGCAGGAATTTTTATTTTTTTTGTTTCAATATCTGATGTTAATTTGACTGCAATAGATACTAACGGAAGATTAAATTTAAGTAATTCGAATCTAATTCAATTCAAGTTCAGTTTTAAGAATTTGAATCCAATCCACTTTTAGGCACTTACAAAATCAAATCCAAATGAATGTAGGTCTAATCGGTTTCCATATAATTTGTATTCTGTTATATATATATATATGTTGGTCCGGTACCTATTTCGACCCAATAGTCCATTCCAATTCTGTATCTAAAATGTATATGGAATATTAAGAATTAATACTTCTAAAAGATATAAAATACATGCGTAGTTAGCGTGAGACAATTGGATTGGATCCGTTTTAAACCGATTTCAAAGTTTCTAAAACCGAAATTGATCAAACCATTTTTTGTTAAAAGAAGAGAGATCCAATTCTATTAAGACATGGATCAAATCTAGTAAAATAGATGGGATTTATTGTCACTTTTGTCATTTTGGATTGTGGGTGGATTCAAGACTATTGTTTACATCGGCTTCTTTTTCGTAGAAAAAGTTGAATATCTTCACAATAAGAAACAGAACACAAGTGATCATTTGATGATTTACAAATGGGTAGTAGCTAGTTCATACTAAAACCAAGAAAGTTGTTTGTTAGTTCTTTTGCCTAAAAGAGGAAAACTAGGAAAACCGAAAACGT
The DNA here is from genome assembly GCA_021464415.1 of Lonicera japonica. Classification (NCBI taxonomy): domain Eukaryota; kingdom Viridiplantae; phylum Streptophyta; class Magnoliopsida; order Dipsacales; family Caprifoliaceae; genus Lonicera; species Lonicera japonica. The sequence continues at coordinate 94,485 of JAKCWG010000454.1, read as the reverse complement.
ACTATTTGAATTTTTCACTTTGGCTCCCTTTTTTCTTGCAGCAACTGGCGGAGGTGCAAGAACCAGAGCTTCATATCTGAAATCTTGAAAAAAATCTCCTCAAAACCAATAAATCTAAATCTAAGTCCATGACCTCATATTAAAAATCTTTGACACTGAATTTGATGCCTATAACCTCAAAACCGAAGTGCTTTACCTCAGATCCCAAGTCGCTGGCCTCAAATCCTAAATCCCGCGGGACCTTACATCCCAAGTCACATACCGCAAAGCCGAAGTCCTTGACCTCAAATCCCAATTAGTCTACAACCTCAGATCTCGTACATAATGTCAACATTACAATGTGCCGTTGATTTTCCTACAAAATCTTACAGTAGCTACGAACAAATATATATATATATATATGTATATATAATTACTTTGTGTCAAGATGGCAGTAGATATGGTTTTTCTTTTGATTAAAACAAGTTGTAAAAACCTTTTAACTTTGAGTAAAATTTCTAATGATCAAATATTTAAAACCTAACAAAATATTCCTAATATCTTCACTTGAATTAATATGGCTGAAGCTCCTGAATTGAGTTTGGAATCTTTTCGAGCTTTTCTTGTAAATGGTTTGTCGCATCACTTTAAATAAATTCTATAGCACTTTGAATATTCTTTGAGCATATCCATATGGCTACCTTGGATCTAATTGCGGCCAGTACTTCATTCAGATTTTCATGAATTTGTGCGCTGCTGCAACCGGATCCTTATGTAAATTTGACCAGGTAAAGGACGATTTTTAGCCCCTAATCTATGAAATCCTACCTGGCATGCAACTTTTCCTAATTTATAATTGCATTGGAGATGCTGCGATAATCCTAACCATGGGTTTCAATAAGAAAAGTCAATGAAACAGTCCCTAATAACTATAGAAATCCCATAACCCTCGTTTTTCAACTACAAAAAATGCTCAAAGAATCCATACTGAAAATAAACATAAAGAAAAGGGTAAGAAATATCGTATTAAATTAAACCAATATAAATTGTCATGATATAGAAGGCATTAAACTATCTAAAATACATTTATAGCTGTCCAAAAACCTTATATTAATGCTAAATAAAATTCATAAATAATCAATTGAGTATAATCATCTAACTCAAATTATCCGCGGACAAATTTATCAGCTTGATCCAATCTTTGACAAAAAATATGATTAACCGTCTCGATCTTCTTACAGCATACCTCACTCTCTGTATATCTTCATGCACCCCATTACAAATATGGAGCCATGAGTGCAACCATGCAATACTTTTCACGGCATGTTGCAGTATATTGTTGACATCAACATCAAATGTAAAATGGTAAAAACTCGAATGATCACTTTTGTTAAGCATCCGTATTGCAAAATGAGGAACTTCACAAGAAACAACACCTTGTAACGTTGTACCGAAGTGATCTGAGGTCGGGTTCGAGGTCAGGGACTTGGGATATGACATCAGGGACTTCGGCTTTGAGGTAAGTTTTGAGAATGGGGTCTTGGGTTCCGAGATTAAGGACCTGGGCTTTAATGTTTGCGAGGTTATGAACTTTGGCTTTGAGGTAACGCACTCTGGGTTCGAGGTCAAGGACATTGGATTCGAGCTCATGGACTTGGGTTTCGAGGTCGGCTTTGAGGTCATGGACTTGGGCTTCGAGGTCAGCTTCGCGTTCATTGAGTTTGGCTTTGAGATCATGCACTTGGGCTTGGATGTCACGTATTTTAGCTTTGAGATCACACACTTTGGGTTTATTGCTTTCATGGGGAGTGTGATTAGCTATGTTGGATTTGGACTTACTGCGTATGCAGAAATCTTTTTCACTTTTCGAGTTTTTGGACTTTGATGGTTGCTCCTCTAGCTGTTGCTGCAAGAAGAATATGTAATGAGATGAGCCAAGCATTTAAAAGTGTAGAAAATTAACCAAACAAATTGTTATTCCTTTTCCTTTCCTCTTTTATGCAAAAGAATCAACAAACAACTTAATTTCTTGGTTTTATGCCCTACCCATTTCTCGTCAATTTCCATTTTCGTTAACAAAAAAGTTTAGAGCATCCACAATGATAACGTAGTGTTGGGTAAGTAGGCAAATTTACCTTACAAGGGCATGTAAAGTTGAGTTTAGCTAAGTTCACTACCATACGCCACACTATGTGGCGTTTAGGTGAGACACCACACTGTGTGGCTTCTGGACTTCGAACACTATATGGCTTTTGGAGTGTCTCTCTCCTACTTACTCTATTTCTCTTTCTTGTAAAATTCCACATAATTTTTATTTTATCTCCATCTTTTTACCATACCACTCCCATACTACTATTTTTACACCCAAGTAAGTAGAATAAATGCACCCACTTAAGTACTTATGATACCACTAAGTTTCGCATTGTGGATGCTCTGACAAGTGATCATTTGTGTTTTGTTTCGTACTGTGCAACTTTGAATGCATTTTACATAGTGAGATCATTATTTTGCACAACAAACTAGGGTGTGGAGATATATTACACTTAATTTCCTCAGAAGATGCACACAAATCCATATATTTTTCGCCATTTGTGCTCTTTGATTATGTAAATTTCCATGGTACAACTTGTTTTATAGAGCACTTCTTTCTCTTTTCAATTAAATCAAAAAACCATCTCTCTCCCATGCTTTTATTTATTATGTTAAAAAATTTCAAGGTACTCAATTATTTCCGGCGTAAACCAAAACCAGGCACACCATATAGGAATTAATGTTAAAAATGGGGTAATTAAGGTGCAATTGATTGATTAACATGATAAATAATCGAATCCCATGGATGCATTTAATGGACAGAAATCACCAAAAATGATTTCAAGGAAATTTATCTTAATCAAACACCAATAAAGGACAATGATAAATTGTAGGAAGAGAAGTGCAAATGAACACTTGCTCCTAGAACTCAACAACATAAGAGACTGTAAGCTCAGTGATAAGTTCACCACTTTTACTACAATTTCTCAGCAACCAATCAAACAATTGAAAGAAATATATATATATATATATCTATATATTTATGTATTCGAAGTTTAGCAATCTCAACAAGCATGGATAGGTCATAATGTTGGCATGTCTATTTTTGTTAGTGGGATATATGGCAGAAAATTCTCAACAAAGATAACGAAGAGAGAAAGTGAGAGGAATTACAATTTGGTCGGATTTGAGAACGGCAAGTTGAGATTTGAGAATGACAAGTTGGGATTTGAAAACGGCAAGTTGGGATTCGAGAATAGCAAGTTTGGATTGTTGCGAGCTTCGGATGGGGCCTACGCTCCCAATTGTTGGTGGTTGATCCAGCAGCTGCAAGAACAAGGAGCCAAGTCAATAGAAAGCACAAAAATACATAGACGAATGTGTTGTGAAATTCATAGCTTTCGTCCGTTTTGGATCCAACAAATAGGAGGCATTACAGATTATTGCACAGCGACTAGGGTTGAGATTCGAAGAAAAACCCCGGCCTGTGTGACCAAAACATAGGAGGGTGCGTGTGATAATAATGAATAACCATGGGAAATTGATTGAAAAAACTACTACTGATTATAAAAGTTGGAAAAAGATGTTATATGCCTCTATATCTTTTCTATTTTTCCATGGAATCCAATTTTTTGGTCAATGGGTAATTTAGAAAATGTTTCCATCGAAAAAAAGGTAAAAGAGGGAGATCACAATTCATATCATCCAATCTCACTTGTATTTTCTAACTTCTCATAAAATTTAGATTGTTTTTCAATTATTTTCCAACTTTTATTAGTAACGGACCCTTAAAATCGCAAATCAAGAAAGTAGAACCAGCAACCAACAAACTCAAAATCTAATTGCAGTAGTCTGAATTGAAGCAACCAAAAAGGCTTAAAATCCAAAGTGTGCATTGTTAACACTGCAAATCTTTTAAGCCAATCAAGAATTAACCTTAAATAAATAAAAAGGGCAAGTTGAACAATCTTTTCTCAAGTATTCGGGAGACTAAAGATTCTTCATAATGATAGACACCCAAAGAACTCAAAATAATCTTACATGTCATCAGTTCAAAGAAAGATTAAGAAATAAAAGGGTAATAAATTACATCAAAATTCAAAGCCGTAAACAAACATTTAGAAAAGGGTAAACAAGTAGCCCATTAATCAAACAACAAGTAGTTGAAAACTATATATTCTCATTAGGGGGGAGGTCTCTGGTTCATTCCCCCCCACCACCTTCCCCTAGATCGAATCCCAGGTGTATTTGTGCACATATACTCCGCTATGTATCAATTCAATAATAATTACGCCAATTGGATAAAATTTACCAAGAGATGGCATCAGTGATTCTTGTTTCACATATATACTAGTGACCTATGTGATCATCAACCAAATCTAAGTAGTCTCATGTGAAACCTTTACCAAGTAAACCTTCAAAATCCATTCATAAACACTAATAATGTTGTAGAGCCAATCAAGAATGAACCTTAATTAAATGAGAAAAAAATTAAAAGGTAAATAAGAACCATATGGGCAATTCACAATAGGTCCAAAACTAAAACAGCTGTGTTTGAGAACCTAACGCCAAAGCCGGAGTTGTCTGGGCCAGCTTTGACGCACCCCAAATAGCCCCTCTCCGGACAATCAAAAGATACTCTCCCCCACATCGGCCTAGTACATTTAGGAGTTTAAATTCCACGCGTGAATGCTCGCTGAATTAAGGAAACATAAATTTACTTCACAGTTCACACCCACAAATTCAAACCAATAATCCCAAATTGAAAACCCACATTCCCAACTCATTATATTTTAAAAAAAAAAATCAAACCAAGTCAGCTCAGAGCAGAGCAGTTCATAAATTAAGAGCTGGAAGTAGAATAATAACTCGAGGACTTATTTCCATTAACTTTGAGCTTGACGAACAGAAGCACGAGCGTGGCAACGCGAGAAAGTACCCACGCAAACAAATAATTATATTCCTTTTTACAAGGAGCAGTGAGGCAATCAAATCAAGGCTAAAAATGGGTATTGCGATTCCTAATCTAATTCATTCTCGCATTTGTTTATTTGGATTCCTAATCTAATTCATTCTATCTAAATCCAATTCGTTCTTGCATTTGTTTGAATTTGAATTCCCATCGCCTTAGAATTTGAATAATAGTATTTTATGTTTAATACTTGGTGCTATTATGGTATTTAATTATGTTTTATTTAGTTAAACCGGAAATAAGGTAAAAGACTTGCGCCATAATGTTTTTTGTAAAAAAATTAATGAATAATATTTTTTAAAAAAAAGGGCTTAAATATCATTATCATTTTGAGATAAAAATCTATTTATTCTTAAAATAAGGCCTTTAACCGAATGTAAATTTTATTTTGCATTAAATTGGGTTGAGTGCAATTGCACTAAATTGTGTTTTGTACAAACTTAACTTTGCAATCAAAAAATTTTAGTGCAAATTTGTTTTGCATAATGTGTTTATAATTTTTAAAAAGTATACTCTTATGTTTCATTCATAAATTTTAAAACAACGTCAAATAAACAAAAATACTTAGTTATATTTTAGAAAATAAAGAGTGCAAACTTAACTTTGGATAACTCCGAAAAAATTATTATGTGCATTAATAAATAGGTTTTGAATATGTATTTTGTTAAAATTATTCTAAAGCACCGTCAATTAAATACTTATTTATAATAATATACTAAAAAACATGTTGTGCAAACTTGATTTTGCATGATTATATAAAAAAATACAATTTAAAAATTTATTGCAAAGTTAACTTTGCAATTCTTTTGAAATTTGGTCAAATATAAGCCGTTAATTTAAAAAACTATTATTCCATGATTCTTTTGTAGAAAACTTTTTCATACAAACCCTATTTTTCAATATCACGTTCATTGAAGTGGTATAATTATGATAACTGTTTGACATAAATAATTTTGTAAGTCACTCTTTTGAATTTTATTTTAATATGTATGATATTATTATGAAATAAATATAAAATAAAAACATATTAATTCTGGTGGAAATTAATATATTTTTTTGAAACCAGAAAATAGCAGCTGTTGGACATAAATAATTTTGTAATTCACTCTTTTGAATTTTATTTTAATATGTATGATATTGTTATGAAATAAATATAAAACAAAAACAGATTAATTCTGATGGAAATTAATAAATTTTTTGAAACCAGAAAATAGTATTTTAACTATATAAATATTTAGACCTTTTAGGTTGACCTCTTCCAAAATAAATATAAAACCAATGGACTGTTTATCTCATATTTATATTTCTCAAAAGAAAATTCCTAATTATCAAATAAGGACAAGATTTGCTTTTAAATCTCTTTCTTTAAAAAAAGAAAAGTGAAAGCATTAAGGTCTATAATTATATTTAATGGAATAATACTTTAATACTTCATATTTTCATTTGAAAATAAGACATTTTTTTATTTTTTTTCACTTAAAATACCCTTCCTCCATTTGTTTTTCTTTTTTTAATCACTACCGGCCACCACCACCATCCCCCACTGACGGAGCTCTGGCGACCACTACCAAAGTGCCTAAGACCTTACCGAAGTTCTGGCACAAGCACTACGAATCTATTTTAACAGTAATTTAACGTCCAAATTTAAGAAACAACCGGGCATAAATTCACTTTTGTGGTAAAACAAAGTCCAATTTTAAGAAGAAACTAGATGCAAATTTACCTTTGCAGTAAAGCTGTGTTCAAAATTTGAGAAATAACTAGTTGCAAATCAGCATTTGCAATAAAACAAGACTCAAATCCGCAAGCAACCATTAGTAATTGCCACTTTATAAAGTGATATGTTGAAACCGGATAAAGACATTGTGAGTGTGACCCAAATCTAACTGTTCTTTTTTAATTGACCTGAGTCACACATATCTTCTTTGTCTTCCCACTGAACTTTAGAACTTTATACCTATAACCTTTTATTTATAACATAGTTTTTGATATACTTATATATTATTTGATGTGGAAATATTTTCCCATGAAACAAGAAGAGCATATGTTGTACTACCAAACAAATACAAGTACTTATACTATATATAGAGGTAGAAAAATAAGTTTTGATGTCGAAATCTATTCTTTGGTGAGAAAATATTTCTGAAATAAACTCTTTGATGGGTAATGTCTTCTCAAAGAGGAAGAGCAAAGCACTATCCCATGTAAAAACGCAGCATGGAAGGCATCCCTGACAATAAAAGCAACAATATTGTTCTAACTTCTATTTTCTTTGAGTGGTAAATGACCTTTCTTAAAATCGCAACTAAAGGGGAAAAAAAAGGTTCACACCTTAATATTGCTTTCTTAGTATTAGTTTCATCAAATGGCCTTGGATCAATAAGAAAGTCTTCAGGATCAGTTTTAGATTTATTATTGCTTTCTTCTTCAATTTCCAACTTGCCAGACTTTGCTGCTTCTTGCTCCTGCTACAGCAACTCTTGCAATAATAAGAACAAAGAGCCAAGTCAAAGAAAAAACTATGCACAAAACCAAACAAATAGTAATGACATAGTTTTCCTTTATCTTTCCTCTTTTATTTATCCAAAAGAATTAACAAAACAACTTTCTTTCTTATTTAGTATTATGCACACAAATAGTAGCCAATTCTCATAAATATCTTGTTAAGTTAGCTTTCCTCTGAAGCACCATCCATGTTGTACTTTGAAACAAATAGGATGTCTACAAATGAGTGTTTATGTCTTATTTAAAATTATGTAAGTCTTGAATGCAATTTCACATTGTGTCTTATGGATTGGTGCAGTCTACAAGCAGGGTAAGGTGCATTTGACTGGCTAAAAATGATAAAGGACTGAAATTGATGATCGAGATCACAACTAAATATGTGCTTAAGATCTACAAGTGATTCTATTTTACATAAAAATGGCTCTGACGAAGAATGGATATAGTACTCAGCGTAAGGAGACAAGAATCCCTCATACCATACTTTTTAAGCACATGCACTGGTAAAAACATATAAGCGCTGCCGACAAATACCCAAACAATACTTGTTTTTAAACAAACAACAAAAAATGTCTTCTCACCAGCCCCAGGGGGAAATTTGTAACAAACGACTTGTTTACAAGTGCCATTGCTGCCATTTCCCAATACTCACCAGCCTTTGTATACAACAAATAGACCGGATATATAAATAAATTACAAAACAAGTATCGGTAGTAGTAGCAGTAGTACCTCTAGCACATAATCCTCCTCCTGATGTTGCTCAGATGAGGAGGAGGAGGAGTCAAATCACGACAGCTTTTCCTTTCCTCAGATAGCGTTCCTGTCCACTTTCAGGTTCAGATTTATTGCTGCTTTCTGGGACTTCTTTATTTCTTGAGTTGCCAGACTTTGGTGGTTCTTGCTCCTGCAAGAATAAGAATAAGGAGCCACTATATAAAGGCATTTCCATGGAAAAAGTATACATAAAACGATTCTTTAGTGCAATCAAAAACAAATAAAAATAGGCTACGTGGAATTGTGGGCATTTCCAAGGAAACGTAGACATAAAAAGTATCGTATTTTGGAGTGTATAGATCATAACATTGAAGAAACTATAGAAAGGAAAGCTTGCTATAATTGAAGGTGGGCAACTGGTCTAAACAAATAGTAAAATGGCAAAAAGATTTTCACCTCTCCTCGAGAACTTTGGATCGTGCCTCGGGATCTATAACAACGACATTCCAAACTCAAAACCTCATTTTCCACGTCTCTCTATTTGACATCAGTAACTAAGTACGTATATGAGGTCATGAATCTCGGGCCTCAAAAACTTAAATTCGTAAGGGATCCATTTGGGGGCAGCAACGATGTATTTGAAATTAGACAATTCTGCAGGACCTTCTGTTCCCCCTAATATGGACTCAGTGCTTCTGGGTCCCACACCACTGTGCGGTTTCTCAGCTAGAAGCCTACATGGTCCAAGCCCAGTAATGCCTCTGGCCCTGGACAACCTGGAGCAGTTTCATATTTGGATTTATCCTTTTGTGAACATAACTTTTATTTCCAAGCTGCCAGACGACGGTGCATGTTCCTGCTGCTATAAGAGAATTATAAGCACATATATAAGCAGAACAAAGACAAGGGCTTGGGCTTGAAGTCATGGGAGTGGGGCAGTGTGGGCATTATGAAAAAAAAAGTCACCTCAACCCATATTGGTGACTTGGAATTGGAATTACTGTTTTCGAATCTGAGGTCATGGGAGACGGTCAACTCCACCAGATTACATCAATTGATTAGAGGAAATTCCATCAATTAACTTCAGAGGATGAGGAGATTATGACATAATGTGCAAGAATCAATATACCCTTATTATCAGTTTCCTCAAATGTTTTTAGTTATTTATTTACAGATTTTGGTAATTTTAATGGCTATTGAAACAAAAGTTGAATTAAAAAACCATCACATCATGGCATATTGGTGATGGAGATTTGGCATTACTGTTTTCAGATCTGAGGTCAAGGGTTTAATGTTTAAGGTTGCTGACTTCAGCTGGGCGATGATCAATTCCTCATAATGCATCAATTGATCAGTGGCAATTTCATCAATTGGCTTTTGGGGTCCAAGAGTGTCAATTATGACAGCGTTTCCCTTCCTCATTTATTGTTCTTATGCACTTTCAGATTCAGATTTATTGCTGCTTTCTGGGACTTCTTTATTTTTCGAGTTGCCAGATTGTGAGAATCCGCAAATGCGACCCCCGGGCCTCAACCCCTCGTTGGTGGGCGTCTGAAACGTCGGAAAGGATTCCGTTGTTCCATTTGCTTCTATGTGTTGATAATTCATATCGGGTGTCCCTCTATCCTATTTCTAGATGCAAGAGGGTTCGTTCAGAGTCGCCAGTACGTTTTACGAGAAAACGGACAAAATAGTTGTGTAAGAGGAAAGGCTACAGGTAAGCCTTTCTTTACACGTTTGTCTACGAAACCAGGATTCTATAGAGTTCGGGAACTATATTACGGTTTGGGAAGGTGTTAAGCACCCATTCCGCCCTTTCGGTCTCTAGTGGTTTTATATGTTTACTCTATGTTGGAAAACTTGGATGCTTTTACTGATATTCTACTGCTTTCTGGAAATAACTAATGAAAACCTGATTTTCGAGCGCGTTAGGAATCTACCACAACTATGTCGCCACTTCGCTTACTAGGACGGGGATCGACCTGCCCGGTCAGGTCGCGGGGTGCGGGGCAGCGCCCCGTTAGAAAAATCGAGTTTTAAACAAGTCTGCAATAAAACTAATATACGAATATCTTATTTAATTACTAGAAGAGACTTTAGTTACCTTCCCGACGATATATATAAGAATAAGAGAGAGAAAATATAATACGGCAGAGAAGACCTCCGGCGAATATTAGCTTTTCCTCTTAGAAATATTTCCAGCGGTCTGACTCTAGAAGGTGGCACACCGGGTGCCAAGATTAGATCCGAGACTCTTGCGGAAATAAATGTTATCGCAGATGCTTCCGGAGAAGGCTTAAAGATTAGAAAATATGAGAGAGAATAAGGAATTTTAGTCTAGAAATTGTGGCGAGAAGTTGCCGTCTAGAACCCTTGGGGGTGTTGGCCTATTTATAGTGCTCGGGAGAGATTGTCGCGCGACATTTCCTTAAAAAAAAAGAATGTCGCGCGACATTGTGATATGTCGCGCGACATACGGGAATGTCGCGCGACAAACGGCTGAAGTGATGGTTCTGACAGATTGATGTGTCAGAAAGTGGTTGGTCTGGTGCAGAGGGGGAATGTCGTGCGACATAGTGGAATTGTCGCGCGACATATCAGGGATTGTCGCGCGACAATGTGATATGTCGTGCGACAATCTCTCTAAAAAACAAGTTTGTCGGGCGACAAACCCTCCTAGTGTAGTACCGGGTCCTCGGGTGGGTCCCGGACCCAAAATAGTAGTTCTCGGAGGTCGTTAGGGTTCTTGCGGGGGTCACGGATCGGGGTGTCTACAGACCCTCTCGACTCAAGCTCCTTGCTTGCAAGGACTTGAGGCGACTGGAAGATACTTCGATTTGTGGCTCCCGCAAGAACCCTAAAAGAGTGTGCGTATGAAAGAAGTGCTTGTGAGTGCCTCCGGAGAGGGCTTGTGCCTGTAGGAAGGACTTACTCTGCCTCTGAAGAGGGCTTTCGTTACCTCGTTGCCTTTTTTTAGATGGCTTGATTTGCTCTACTTGCCTCAGATGGGAGGACTACCATGCGTGCCTCTCTGGGAGGGCTTAACCTCAGGTGGGAGGACTACCAATGTGTGCCTCTCTGGGAGGGCTTAACCTCAGGTGGGAGGACTACCATTTGCCTCACGGGGAGGGCTTAACCTCAGGTGGGAGGACTACCAATGTGTGCCTCTCTGGGAGGGCTTAACCTCAGGTGGGAGGACTACCATGCGTGCCTCTCTGGGAGGGCTTAACCTCAGGTGGGAGGACTACCATGCGTGCCTCTCTGGGAGGGCTTTTGATCTGAAAAGAGAAAGAAAATTGCCTCTGGGGAGGGCTTTTGTGAGTAATTTTGCCTCTGGCGAGGGCTTGTGTTTTGTGATTTGCCTCTAGAGAGGGCTTGTGCCAGTAGAAAGGACTTGTGAGTGATGTTTTGCCTATAGAAAGGGCTTATGTGAATGGATGCCTCCGGAAAGGACTTTCGCCTAAAAAGGGCTTAGTGATTGGTTTGCCTCCGCAGAGGGCTTATGTGAATGGATTGCCTCCAAAGAGGGCTTGTGCCTGTAGAAAGGACTTGTGAATGATGTTTTGCCTGTAGAAAGGGCTTATGTAAATGGATGCCTCCGGAAAGGACTTTCGCCTAAAAAGGGCTTAGTGATTGATTTGCCTCCGCAGAGGGCTTATGTGAATGGATTGCCTCCAAAGAGGGCTTGTGCCTGTAGAAAGGACTTGTGAATGATGTTTTGCCTGTAGAAAGGGCTTATGTGAATGGATGCCTCCGGAAAGGACTTTCGCCTAAAAAGGGCTTAGTGATTGATTTGCCTCCGCAGAGGGCTTATGTGAATGGATTGCCTCCGGAGAGGGCTTGTGCCTGTAGAAAGGACTTGTGAGTGATGTTTTGCCTGTAGAAAGGGCTTATGTGAATGATTGCCTCCGGAAAGGACTTTCGCCTAAAAAGGGCTTAGTGATTGATTTGCCTCCGCAGAGGGCTTATGTGAATGGATTGCCTCCGGAGAGGGCTTGTGCCTGTAGAAAGGACTTGTGAGTGATGTTTTGCCTGTAGAAAGGGCTTATGTGAATGATTGCCTCCGGAAAGGACTTTCGCCTAAAAAGGGCTTAGTGATTGATTTGCCTCCGCAGAGGGCTTATGTGAATGGATTGCCTCCGGAGAGGGCTTGTGCCTGTAGAAAGGACTTGTGAGTGATGTTTTGCCTGTAGAAAGGGCTTATGTGAATGATTGCCTCCGGAAAGGACTTTCGCCTAAAAAGGGCTTAGTGATTGATTTGCCTCCGCAGAGGGCTTATGTGAATGGATTGCCTCCGGAGAGGGCTTGTGCCTGTAGAAAGGACTTGTGAGTGATGTTTTGCCTGTAGAAAGGGCTTATGTGAATGATTGCCTCCGGAAAGGACTTTCGCCTAAAAAGGGCTTAGTGATTGATTTGCCTCCGCAGAGGGCTTATGTGAATGGATTGCCTCCGGAGAGGGCTTGTGCCTGTAGAAAGGACTTGTGAGTGATGTTTTGCCTGTAGAAAGGGCTTATGTGAATGATTGCCTCCGGAAAGGACTTTCGCCTAAAAAGGGCTTAGTGATTGATTTGCCTCCGCAGAGGGCTTATGTGAATGGATTGCCTCCGGAGAGGGCTTGTGCCTGTAGAAAGGACTTGTGAGTGATGTTTTGCCTGTAGAAAGGGCTTATGTGAATGATTGCCTCCGGAAAGGACTTTCGCCTAAAAAGGGCTTAGTGATTGATTTGCCTCCGCAGAGGGCTTATGTGAATGGATTGCCTCTGGAGAGGGCTTGTGCCTGTAGAAAGGACTTGTGAGTGATGTTTTGCCTGTAGAAAGGGCTTATGTGAATGGATGCCTCCGGAAAGGACTTCGATGTGTGGGTGCCTCGAGAAGAGGGCTTCGTGTGCGTAAGTGCCTCGAGAAGAGGGCTTGGTGAATGTAAGTGCCTCGAGAAGAGGGCTTGGTGAATGTAAGTGCCTCGAGAAGAGGGCTTGTGTTTGCGTGGGTGCCTCGAAAAGAGGCTTGGTTCTCTATAGTGGCAACTGATGAGAAGCTAAAGAGAGAGGTCTCTAGAGGAGAAAAGAGCTCATTTGGGAGTTTATATACCCATTCTAAAAGTTTTGCTTTCTCTGGGAAATTTTGAAAACTTTGTTTTGTAAGTTATTTTATTCCGAAAGAGGAGTTTTCATGATGGATTTCTCAATTCTTGTACTTCGTGCGTAGCAATGGTTCAACCGTTTGCTTGTTTCTAAGTCGTTTCTGATTTCATCAAGCTAAGAAGGAAATCTGTTTTGAAGGAGTCTCTGATCTCTTTGATATTCATTTGGCCAATCTTTGAGGCATTTTTGCAGGCCCACATCGTTTTCTGTTTTTCGATGTCCTTATTTCTCCCTTGTTCGGGGAAGCTTTTCCTGTCTTTTCTGTTTTTGGCCAGGAGCTTCTTTTCCCGTTTTTGCGTGATCAGGAGCCTTACTCACCCAAGACGAAGCCCTGAGCCGGTTTGGCCTAGCTGTCACTCTTGGTGTGGCTCTCCCTGCCACTCTATACAATTCTGTTTCTCTCGCTCGCTCTGGGCGCTCATGCGGGATTTTTCTCTTTTCTACTCTTTCAATTTTTTCTATTCCCGTCTTATCTGATATTTTCTCATTCTCATTGCTAGATTTCAGCCTTCTAGAGATCAGAGATTTCTTTGTAGGTTGTTTGCTCTCGCGATTTTGAAGAAACGACTTAGAATATGGCATTTGATATTATCGTGCGAGTGTGTGTTTTTTCTGCATAAAAGTCGATAAAAACCACCTTGAAGTTCCCCTACTGAAAAATGCCAAGTTTGAGATATGATTGGCCATGCGACAGTTCAATGGAGTAGGTTTTGTCCCACAAGCGGGTCTTTTCTTCTCATTCTCTTATTCTCTCTTTAGCTTCTCATTTCTCGAGTTTTCCCGTATCTGGATGCTCAGGGTGTTCTTTGATGCAGTTCCCATGCTATTGACAAGGGATGATAGGGTAAATCGTGACCGCGGTGTGATCTACTAGGATGTGAAGTGCGCTAAAAATGTGCATGCTCGTGTTTGGTGATCTTATTTGAAAGATAATGTATGCTATGCATGTACTAGTGAAGTGGTGTTTGAACATGTTCGATAACTTGATATGTAAAAGTATTGCTTGCAGGCTGCAGATACTTTCCATGTTGTTTTGTTGATCCTGATTCGCAGTTTCCTGCATGTTTAAACAAACATTAATTAATTCACATAATTATCTCAATAGTAACATCCGATTTTTGGAACTTACATACTTTTACCTTTCAAACCTTAAGGACTCTCGTAATTTACTCTAAAAAATCGTATAGCTCTCATAACTACCCAAAGTACCCTCACGTTTTGAAAACTACATATTTTTTCCCTATAGGCCCATAACTCTCGTAATTACCCCAAAGTACCCTCAGGTTTTTTTTTTTTTTTTAAAAATTACATAATTTTACCCTCTTATTATATAACTCACATAATTACACGAAAGAACCCTTAGGTTTTGACATAATTTTACCTTTATAACCCTATATCTCTCGTAATTACACCAAAGTACCCTCAGGTTTGGAAAATTACACAATTTACCCTTATAACCCTATATCTCTCGTAATTACACCAACGTACCCTCAAGTTTTGGAAAATTACACAATTTACCCTTATAACCCTATATCTCTCGTAATTACACCAAAGTACCCTCAGGTTTGGAAAATTACATAATTTACCCTTATAACCTTATATCTCTCGTAATTACACAAAAGTACCCTCAGGTTTTGGAAAATTACACAATTTTACCCTTATAACCCTATATCTCTCGTAATTACACCAAAGTACCCTCAGGTTTGGAAAATTACATAATTTACCCTTATAACCTTATATCTCTCGTAATTACACAAAAGTACCCTCAAGTTTTGGAAAATTACACAATTTACCCTTATAACCCTATATCTCTCGTAATTACACCAAAGTACCCTCAGGTTTGGAAAATTACATAATTTACCCTTATAACCTTATATCTCTCGTAATTACACAAAAGTACCCTCAAGTTTTGGAAAATTACACAATTTACCCTTATAACCCTATATCTCTCGTAATTACACCAAAGTACCCTCAGGTTTTGGAAAATTTACACAATTTACCCTTATAACCCTATATCTCTCGTAATTACACCAAAGTACCCTCAGGTTTTGGAAAATTACATAATTTACCCTTATAACCCTATGTCTTTCGTAATTACACCAAAGTACCCTCAGGTTTCCTACACATATTTATATAAAAGTACCCTCGGGTTCAATACAGAGTAAAGAAATACATGCTGGTGAAAAATAGGCCTATAATGACATAAAAAATGATGACCATCAGGCCCCTGCAAAATTGAAAGGAACTAAGTGAGTATTGAAAAAGTGATTTCTTTTGGCAACAATGAACTTGTCTGTTGGAGAAATGTATGACAAATGATGAGTATAAGTGCATGATTTCTCCGATAA
This sequence comes from Lonicera japonica, assembly GCA_021464415.1. NCBI lineage: Eukaryota > Viridiplantae > Streptophyta > Magnoliopsida > Dipsacales > Caprifoliaceae > Lonicera > Lonicera japonica. The sequence continues at coordinate 78,800 of JAKCWG010000454.1, read as the reverse complement.
ATACACATCTCTTCCTTCCTTCATCCCCACACTTACTCTTTTATTTTCGTAGAAACAAAGTCCTCTCACTACATAAATGTTGACTTTTCTTATACCAAAGCTCGAGATGCCTTGGTACCCTCGGAACTCAAGCTTGCCACTCCCCATACTTCTCTATATGTGGAGTGTAGTGGCATGGACGGCTGACTCGGTAATTCAACTATGCATGGTTTGGCTTTTCTTAGCCCCTCCGGGCTGATATCATTCGTTCAATCTGGTGATTGGTGGAGGAAGATCTGGCTGTCGTCCCTTATCAAATGCAATGGTTTCAGTTCGTGGGCTCAGAGCCCTCCGAGGCATAAATGAAGCTTAAGTTGCACTGGTGGCTAAGGATACGATGTGGCTTCTTTCCGGGGCTAAGATGGGGTGCTAGATAACAAATGTACTGACTTTTGGTGTTCTGGACCACCGTTTATGAAGTTTGAAAAACTGCTCTTTTTTATAAAACAAAAAAGTTTTTATAATAATTAAACCGGGCCTGAAGTAACTTCTCAGGTTGCCTACGTTCCCCGTGGTATTTCCTCCATAAACAAAAGTGAGTTGGGGCTCAGGTTTACGTAGTTCTGGATTATACATGCTATTGCTTTAATAATAATATTTCTTGAATGTAGCGTCTGACCATCTACATCTGCGGCTATTACAGCTCTCCTTGTGTTGATTTCTTTAACGATGTACGACCCAGTTCTGAACTTTTCTCTCGGATCTCTTATCGGCTTCTCTAACCTTTCTCAAAACTACATTGTTCTCACAAATACCCCGAGTCTTCACTTTTCGATTTTAAAGGCCCCATAATGACGATACACGGCCTTCTACCGTTTCTCATTTAGCGATGCTAACTCACTTTAGCGGGTTGTTGGCCATATTTGGTCCGCCTGGTGCGGGGATTTTTCCTTCTTCGATTAGATCTTGGATGCGGTGTCGGAGGGCTAAACATCTATCTGTGTCATGGCCCACAGATTGGTGGTATAAACAGTTCTCGTTCATCCTCCAAGAAGAAGGGACGGGATTTGGTGGAGGACGAGGGTTGAGTGGGGTAACCAGGCCCGCATTCTGTAGCAATTCAAGACTTTTGGTCAGGGTTGTGGGGAGGTTGCTGAATTTTCTATTTTTATTGGGTTGATATGTATTGGGGGCTTCGGCTTGTATAGGCCACGTTAATTGGGGTTGTTGCTGCTGAAAAGGATTTTGTTGGTACGGATAAGAGCTTAGCTGGTTTACAACGGGGGTGGCTGTGCTCTTCTCAGTATATGAGGCCTTCCTTGTTTGGGTGTCCGCCTTTCTGGCCAACTCTTCTTCTACTTGGGATCCCATGCTTAAAAGTGCTCGAAAATGTGGGAACACGTGCTTTCCCATACAAGTCAATACAGCCGGAGTGAAGTTTTTCTGAATTATCTCTAACTGCTCCTCTTCGTCTGGTCGTTTGGACATCTGAGATGCCAATTCTCTCCAACGGGTAACAAAATCACTGAAGCTCTCTTTCTCACCCTGTTTGGCCATCTCTAAGTGTTTACGGGTGACCTCCAACTCTTCATTGGACCCGTATTTAGCCATGAATTCCTTGACGATATCCCCCCAAGTTTTTGTGTGGTGCCTCTCTAAATCAAAAAACCATCTCAGGGCTGCCCCCGTGAGAGTCATATGAAATGCCTGGGCCAACTCAGGTTCTCCACAGCCAGATACTTGCATGGATCGGATATATGATTGCAGATGTGTTTTTGGGGGCGTGGTTCCAGTAAACTTGGTGATAGATGGGAGTTTGAACCCCTGTGGTAGTCTTGCCTCGGGGTAGAGGGAGAATGTATTCATATCAGTAACCTCGTCTGCTCCTTTCATTAGGGAAACTCCCTTCTGCAGGACCCTCATCTGTTCCTTCAGTTTTTTCATTTCTTCACTCTCCTTAGATACTTCATCGGGCTGTTCTCGAGCTATAACTGATTCTGCATATACTGCCCGGAGTCGGTTTATATCTGGGTATTCATTGGGAGGGGCTACCAGGGCTGGTGGTAGGACAGGTCCTGCAGGAATTTGTGGCCATTGTGGGTACTGAAGGTCGAGACCTGGTTGGACTTGGGGTTGCGGCCGGATGATGGGTGGTTCTTGTTGCTGATAAGTAGGGCCGGAGTCCGGGCCCATTGGTTCTGGTTATTGGGGTCAGTTTGAATGGGGCCTGTTGGGATAGGACCTGTTTGCTGTGGGTTGGTGCCTTGGACTGGGGGGAGTACTTGTGATGATTGCCCTTGATTCGGATCTCGATTCGGTGGTAGTCGTTCAAACCCTGGTGGCGCAGTTCGTTCGGCTGATAATTCTTCCATTCGAATTCGGGTGCTCTGTTGCTCTGTAGTGAGGCTTGCAAGATTCTTACTGACGGTTATCAATAGGCGATGCAGTTCTTCTAGGGTAGGCGGAGCCCTCGGTACCTCTGCTAGATTCGGATCAACTGCTCGGATCTCTGAGTCATTCAGATTTGAAGTCGACATAGTCGGAGTGCTCGGTCGAACTAATCTACCGGTGTAATCTCTTCCTGCCCAACCTTCCAGACTGTAGTCGTAGGGCTGTAGATATAGCGGAGATGAAGGAAGACTAAGGTGTGATTCATTTCTGCCAAGAGAAACCACAGAGAAAGAAAAACAACGAAAATCAAGTTTCGGGTGTTCATAAAGACACGTCAACAACAACTTGAGTGAATTCCCGGTGGGAGTTTAGGGTAGGCAGCAAAGTGCTCCTTGGGTTACCCTACTTGTCCCGAATTTTTTTTAAAAAACTCATTTTTTGATTTTATGAAAATTGGAAATATCTCTCCTCTTGAGTTGCTTTTCATGGGAGATGTACCGGGGAAAGTCACAACGAGCTGATCTCGTTGTAAATTTCTACGACGGAGGGTGGTCAGCCTCCGGCCGTACTCGCCAATATCTGGGGGAGATATACATGTGGCAAGGCCCGATGTGGTACAACTCCTCACGGTTGACAAATAAATGATAAGAGTGTTCTAATCTTGACTCTTCCTATATGCAACGCAGGTGTAATGCAAGGTGAAGGCTTCAGGCTCCCTCCTATTTGGCAAGACCTCGCGATATACCCCAGTGGCGGGTACGTGCAAGAATCTTTTGATATACTTCCCGGGTACGTGAGTGTTCTCGTCACTCGATATACCTCGGGGGCGTACTTGGCCAAGGAGAGTGGAAGTAAATGCTTTCGGTTTATGTTGGCCCAAGCAAGCCAACTCCCTACTCACTTATAATATTTCCGAGGGTTTGGGGTAAAAATCACACTCGTAAGATCCATGCATGAATAGTGATGTGCGTGAAAACAAGAGTTTTCGAAAGGTTTACTTTGCAAATATCTTATCTTCGAGGTGTATTTTGAAAACACAATTTTTATTTTGAAAAGATATTTCTTTACAATCAAATTAACAGAAAAGGGGAATCCTAAACATATGTCTATGTCAATGAATGGACTCTACTGCGCCTCTAGGTCCAGTCAACAATAAAATCCAGGCGCCACGTTAGGGGGCTTAAAAAGGCAGGTAGGGAAAGCAGTAAAAGCATGCATTTCAACATATTATAAACAAAAGTCCACATATAAGAGCCTAGTTCTCTCGGTCCCCAGCAGAGTCGCCACTGTGAGAATCCGCAAATGCGACCCCCGGGCCTCAACCCCTCGTTGGTGGGCGTCTGAAACGTCGGAAAGGATTCCGTTGTTCCATTTGCTTCTATGTGTTGATAATTCATATCGGGTGTCCCTCTATCCTATTTCTAGATGCAAGAGGGTTCGTTCAGAGTCGCCAGTACGTTTTACGAGAAAACGGACAAAATAGTTGTGTAAGAGGAAAGGCTACAGGTAAGCCTTTCTTTACACGTTTGTCTACGAAACCAGGATTCTATAGAGTTCGGGAACTATATTACGGTTTGGGAAGGTGTTAAGCACCCATTCCGCCCTTTCGGTCTCTAGTGGTTTTATATGTTTACTCTATGTTGGAAAACTTGGATGCTTTTACTGATATTCTACTGCTTTCTGGAAATAACTAATGAAAACCTGATTTTCGAGCGCGTTAGGAATCTACCACAACTATGTCGCCACTTCGCTTACTAGGACGGGGATCGACCTGCCCGGTCAGGTCGCGGGGTGCGGGGCAGCGCCCCGTTAGAAAAATCGAGTTTTAAACAAGTCTGCAATAAAACTAATATACGAATATCTTATTTAATTACTAGAAGAGACTTTAGTTACCTTCCCGACGATATATATAAGAATAAGAGAGAGAAAATATAATACGGCAGAGAAGACCTCCGGCGAATATTAGCTTTTCCTCTTAGAAATATTTCCAGCGGTCTGACTCTAGAAGGTGGCACACCGGGTGCCAAGATTAGATCCGAGACTCTTGCGGAAATAAATGTTATCGCAGATGCTTCCGGAGAAGGCTTAAAGATTAGAAAATATGAGAGAGAATAAGGAATTTTAGTCTAGAAATTGTGGCGAGAAGTTGCCGTCTAGAACCCTTGGGGGTGTTGGCCTATTTATAGTGCTCGGGAGAGATTGTCGCGCGACATTTCCTTAAAAAAGGAGAATGTCGCGCGACATTGTGATATGTCGCGCGACATACGGGAATGTCGCGCGACAAACGGCTGAAGTGATGGTTCTGACAGATTGATGTGTCAGAAAGTGGTTGGTCTGGTGCAGAGGGGGAATGTCGTGCGACATAGTGGAATTGTCGCGCGACATATCAGGGATTGTCGCGCGACAATGTGATATGTCGTGCGACAATCTCTCTAAAAAACAAGTTTGTCGGGCGACAAACCCTCCTAGTGTAGTACCGGGTCCTCGGGTGGGTCCCGGACCCAAAATAGTAGTTCTCGGAGGTCGTTAGGGTTCTTGCGGGGGTCACGGATCGGGGTGTCTACACAGATGTTAGCGCTTCTTGCTCCTGCAAGAATCAATGTATCCTAATTACTAGCTTCCTCATATGTTTTTAGTTATTTAGTTTACAGATCTATCTGGGTCTAGGTTTTGTTTGTTGTAATTATAATTGCTGGTGAAAAGCAAATTGAGTTAATATATATATATATATATTTAAAAAATAATGTCACCTCATGGCATATTAGTGATAGAGCTAGATTTGGAATTATTGCTTTTGGATTTGAGGTGAAGGGCTTGGTGTTTAAGGTCTCCAACTTCAGCTGGGAAACAGTCAACTTCCTTAGATTGCATCAATTGATCAGTGGCAATTTCATCAATTGAATTCAGGGTTCCACAGCAATCCTCCTATTAATGTTGATCAGATGAGAAGTCAATAACGATAACTTTTCCCTTCCTCAGATAGCGTTCCTGTGCCCTTTTAGATTTAGATTTATTGCTGCTTTCTGGGACTTTTTTATTCTATGAGTTGCCAGACTTTGGTGCTTCTTGCTCCTACTCCTATAAGAATTAATATATCTTTATTATAAGCTTCCTCAAGTTTTTAGTTATTTGTTTATAGATTTATCTGCGTTTTGTTTGTTGTAATTATAATGGCTGGCGAAATGCAAATTGATTTAAATAGAAAGATTATCTAGAAGGATTTATCATATTCCAACAACACTTCTAAAGACTCTACAAGGATTTAGCAATCCTACATAATATCAGCCTAATGTACGATAGATGAGTTTTCAACATTATTTCTTGAATCCAAAAGATAAGATAATAACTAGTACATAAATCAAAAGATAAGAGTGATGTAGGATCTGAACCTAAAAGTACACACTCTAGTAGGTGTAAAAATAGTTAAAAGTTCGCAAAACTTAGCTCCAACGTTTGAACATGTATCCTTTCCAAAGATGCTATATCTTATTCAAAAGGGTAAATTACATAACAATTATTTCTAAATCAACTAAAGTGAAATCGGCAACAAGAAAACCAAATCTCATTTCATTCTTCCTTTTCCAATCAAATATATGGGGCCTAAAATATGAACTCCATTAATAAATACTCGTTTCCCAATTCCTAAATAGCAAAATCAAAGACAAAAAATCCCTAACGAGTATAAAAATTAAGAAAAAGGGGTAAGAAATAACACATTAGTTAAATCAACCAAAAAGAAATCAATAATTATGAAAAGGGTAAAAGATACAAAAATAAAAATAAAAAATTTATACCCATTGCTAGAATTCAGAGTACTTAATTTGACAGGAACAAGATTAACATTAAATTACTGAATATTGTTCAAGAAATCAATAATTATGAAAGGGATAAAAGATATAAAAACCAATTTCTACCACCAAAAACAACAAAAACAACAAAATGACACTAGTGAATCCAAGTAAACATTGAGAGACCACTCCCCCCGTCCCCCTCCCCCCTCTGCCAAATATATATATATATATATATATGTCAAAATGGAACCCTAAAAATTGAAACCCATATCTACATAATTCACAATGAAAAAAAAAAAAGAACAGTGATAACAACATTTGAGGTCCGTTTGATAACGATATGAAAAAGAATAAAAAAAATAGTTGATTTATGTAATAAGTTAAAAAATAAGTTAAGATATGTGTTGAGATTTTTCTTACTTTATGGCTTTTTTTCATGAAAAAAAAGATTATTTGGTTGTTGAGAAAGAAATTTTTTTCACAAAAAATTATGAAGAATAGAACACATCAACTTATAAAATGAGCATAAAATTGAGAGCATTTTATCACGTACCTCAACTTATTTTTTTCAACATTGTGTTTTTATTTTCCTTTTTCATATTGTTATCAAACGGAGCCTTAACATACATGTTCATAAATGTACATCATAAACAAAGCAGTATGAAAATCGGAAAGAATAACAAATCAACTGAACATAACATAAATAACTACTCCTATTAATTAACCCCGAATTTGCAATTGAAAGAAGTAGAATTAGAAGAAATGAATTACTACTTACTGCCTTGAAGAAGAAGAAGAAGAAGAAGAAGAATTGGAGGGAACTTGTAACCACCAAATGACAGGTTGTTTACAGGTTTCACCGGTAACATTTTTCTTCTTTTGACCTAATTCTTTTCTTCTTCCTTCTTCTTCTTCTTCTTCTTCTTCTTCTTCTTCTCCTCTATTAAAACAAAATGAAGAAATCGGGTCTAAGGGCTTTTCCCCTTTCATTTATTGGATGTGATAAATGCTTCTTTTTATTTTATCACTAAGGTGCGTTTGATAAAACAATTTAAATTAAAAAAATTATTTGTTTAATTTTAAAAATTGTATTTGAAAAAAATGATATTTGTTTAAATATAATATATCTGAAAATTAAACTTTTTTAATATGGCAATTTTACCTTTATTAGGTGTTTTAAGGAGGGTGTTTTAAGTTTTAAAGAGGTAAAATAGGTATTTTACAATACAATGTTTTAAGTTTTCAGATTTAAGTGGCTAATTTGCCACTTAAAATTTTTGATGCAAATTTTTAATTTTAAGTGCTAAACCACTTAATTTTTTTGGCAAATAAACAACTTTGAATTTTCAGATTTAAGTGGCCAAAACAAAAAACCCCTGACACCCCTTAAAAATTTATTAATATTAAAATAAATTTTATTCCCACCACCCTTTTATTTAACTTTTTTATTCAAAGGTTATAAAGCATGTAACTATTAATTAATAATGTAATTAACTTAACCAAATCAAGAAATCCCTCGCCACCCTTCATAACTAGGCCTGGCAACAGGTCGTGTATGGGTCGGTTTCGTGTCGGGTTGAAATCGTGTTAGGTGAAAAGTGCCTCCACTCGTACACGATCCATTTAATAAAAGGGTACAAAATTCAAATTTATACACGACCCGTTTAATTAACAAATGAAACAACCTGATTCGTTTTAACCCGTTTAAGATAAATGGTTAGATTCGGGTCATATACGAATAACATTTAGTGACTCGTTAATAATTCAATTAAGTAATTAACCACTAAAATACACACACACAATAATTTATATATATATATATATAGCAACAACAACAACTAAAAACTATCGTATATTGTAATTGTGTTAAAAATTTAAAAGCGTTTAAAAGCTTTAGGTAAATATTTTTTTATCATATATCGGTTACACGGGTTTACATGACCCGAAATCGACTCGTATATATTTTTATCGGGTTAAACGGGTTTATTCAGGTTTCGTGAATGTACACGAAATCGACCTGTTTAATAAACGAGTTTGACAGGTTAACTCGATTATGACCCGCAGTCGTAAAGGATATACCCAAACACGGTGTCGATTTTGTATCGTGTTGTAAATTGTCGGGCCTATTCATAACTTTTATTCCCGAGTGAGTGCGAATTGTCTTGCATCTTACATCTCCACCCACCAAAAATCTAATTTTGAACAAGAAATCAAACACTAACAATATTACTTTGAGTGATAAAGCATCAACAATCATAGTTAGTGAGTCTCTAATAATATAGAAATAGAATTATTGAAGAATGTCAAAAATGATGGTGATATTGAAGACAAAAAACAAATACGAGGCTATATGTAGTGATTTAGAAGATAATGATCGGTCAAAAGAGGTATATTTGTTTTTTTTGTTACATTATATTTGTGCATTTTAACCCTCACTTGATGAACATTGCAAAATAAAAATTAAAAAGTTTGTAAAAAAAAAAGAGTTATGGGTTTGAACCCAACAATTATTCTCTCCACATTGGCCGAGTATGTGTTGCTTTTGAAAAAATCTTAAATTAATGTAATAAAGCTTTGTACTAGTACTTTTAGGATAATTTATTACTTATATACTTGAAATATTCCAGGACCCAAATTACCTTTATTCTTCCATTTGGAATGATATTTCTCTTCTTGAAGAAATTAATTTCACGACAATCTAATTACAAGCAACTACTATAGTTAATGAAAATTACCATTATACCGAGCATGTCATTGAAAAGAAGGGTCCTAAAGCTCATTACCATACTATAATTCTCGAACACCCGATGCGTTTGATACACATATTTATAAGATTTTATGAGAAAGTTTTAACAAAAATATAAAGGGTAAAAGACCAAAAAGTATAATGAACTTCATTTTTTTTTCAACAATTTTAACAACATACTTTTAATTTATTTACAAAAAGAGTAAAAGAGGCAATAATCCGTATCATTACATGTCACCCAGAATGTAAACAAATTAAAAGTTCGTTGTCAAAATTGTCAGAAAAAAAGTATGTTACCCATTTTGTAAAAAAGTGTAAAGTTTATTATATTTTTTGGTCTTTTACCCAAATATAAAATAATCAAGTAATACTGAATGCTAGAGGGTGAGGGTTCGATTCTATTGGTATCAAGTTTTTTATGGGGAATTTTTTTTTTCAAAAATAGAATAGGCATTTCAAAATTTTGACTCTGTAGCAAATGAAATCCATCTTGACTTTATAACATAGTCTCAATTTCTTTTCTTTTCTTCAAACTAAATTTATTTAATATTTGAAATAAACCCCTCTGATATGAAGTAAATATATTTTGATCCTAGTTAGAGTAGTCATTGGTAGGCCTCGTAATTTGTGGGACAATAAGAATTTTTTGTAAAATTACCCAAGATTATAAATGAGTGGACCCAACATACTCGTTTATCAAATAAATCGGTTCCATATCAATTTGCAAAACTCGAATAAACCCTATTTAATGTGATTAAATAGGGAATTGGGTTTATGTTGTGTAAATTGGTAACCCAACCCATATAATCCATTATATAATAAGTGTTATTCAACATTAAGTATTGTACACGATTCCGTAATGTATATAGTCTTAATTGAATGCTTAACACGTATTTAAATCTTATTCATATACCATTCGAATTGAACCGTTTAGTTTAAACCAGTTAAAACAAATTAATTGGGTCGCGTGATGTGTTGATTAAATGGATTGTATATGAACCTATATTTTCTACCTACAAATTATTTAAACTAGTTAAAATAAATTGGGTCGTGTGATGTGTTGATTAAATGGATCGTATATGAATCTATATTTTCTACCTACAAATTAGATGAATCACGTATAGGTGAATGGCATTCATCCGACATAAATCCGACCTTTTACTAAGAGGTTTAGTACATAGCAAATTGTCGCTGATAATTAATGCCACTTAATCTAAAATTATTAGATCATTGATATCGTTAGTGTAACAGAAGAGTTTTTATAATGTCAAATCATTGTGAACATTTGTAAAAATTAGTTAAGAAAAAATGGTGATAATAATTTATTTTAAGTTAATCGTGAAAAAACTTAAAAGCATGAATTCCTTTTGCAAAAAGATTATTCATTATCAATAAAAATTTCCGTGCTATATGCCCTTTTCTTCAGTATTATAAATTCCACTTTACTCTACCAATGTGTTGATCCCAATAGAAAGAGCTTAAATCCCTTAAGTAAGATGTCCTAGGTTCGATCCCTAGCGCTAACCGTACCTCTAGGGATTATTCTTTGCGGAGTCGGGATTTGGGTATAACAAGATCTAAGTGCACAGTGATTCGAGAAGTCTAAGAGGATTTGGGTATAACAAGATCAGCAATTCGAGATGTCTGGGAAGAAAATAAGATACAAGTGGGACAAATAATAAAATGATAAATATGAAATATATTACAATAATCCTAAATTATATACATATGAAATATATTACAATACTAGTAAATTTTTACATATATACACAATTTTATATTGTGCACACAATGCGTTTGTTGATAAAGAATGGGGAATGAGGTTATATTTATATTTATTAATTAGCTAAAAAAAGTTGTATATTCAAGCAAAAATAAATTAGGTAAAAAGTTCTAACATATATCTCATGTCTAATTCTTTAATATTGTTCTCTACCCCTATGACATCTATTAGTCTCTCTCTAACTTTAACCAAACCATAATAGTCTCTCTCTAAAGTTAGGTGCGGTCAAGTAAGCCCAGCTCGACCAAGTGGCAAATGTAAGCGCATGCAAATAGTTTACATTGGAAAGGCCATGGGTATATAAATTATTGTTAAAGCATTTATAATGGAAAGGTAGTATAGTATAAAGTGGTGCAAATTTATCTTGCCACGCAAGTAATAGATAAAGAATTTAAAATAAAATATTGTTCCATAGAATAAGTTACTATAAGTTAAGCTAAGTTCCTTAATACAAGTCAAATAGTTAAGTGTTTGGTTTGGGGTGTGACACCGTACTATTGGGCATAGATAAATATACATATACTTATCATACAATTGTATTTTTCATTATAGTTGCAGTTAGGCTCAAGTCCTATGAGCCCGGGCCCGATAAAACTCGTGGGCATTTTAGGTTGGGCCTACTCATCGTTGAACCCTAATTTACAATTGTTTAAGAAAGTTATACTGGCTGGTTTCTCTCTCTCTCTCTCTCTCTCTCTCTCTCTCTCTACCACAACAAAGTTCTTGTATAGAAGGATAATAACATTATTAATAATATTTAGATATTTAGATTTTACTTTGACAAGAAAGGTATATTGGCCCATTTCATTGTAGTTGTTTTTATTTTTATATTATTACTTTGACCACTATTTAAATATTTAAGGCTCCGTTTAATAACAACATATAAAATAATAAGAAAAATACTTGCTTTACGTAAGAAGTTAAAAAATAAGTTGAGACATGTAATAAAATACTCCCCCATCTCATGCTCATTTTTATAAGTATCGTACATCTTTCATTATTTTTTGCAGAAATTTTTTCTTTCTCAATCACTAAAGAAAAAAAATTCATGAAAAAAGGCACAAACTAAGAAGATATCTCATATGTCTCAACTTATTTTTCAACTTCTCACAAAAATTAAACCAAGAGTGGACCCAGGAATTCTCCAAGGGAGTGGCTATTAGTAATAGACAAAAAATAAATTTGATTGTTTATATTATAATACATTGATTATATTTTTTTTATTAAAATAATATAAATATTCAAATGATAGGCATAAAGCAAAGGTGGAGCATAAGTGGTTGAGGGAAATGAAAATTCGGCTTGTATCCATTGATGCCTCTTGATGCATTGAGCATTGCACAACTCTTTTTTTTTTGCTTTGTAATACTTATTTAAAAGAGTTATGGATTAGTAGGCTTATAATGGGCTAACACTTAGCAAAGAAGTGAATTATACTAGCTTTTTTCTTTTTTTAACAATTGCTAGTGGATTTTTCAAAATTTTCACTAGGTTGAAGCCTAAAGCCCACCATGTCTTCTCTTGGATTTGCCCTTGAACCAAACGGACCATAAATAGTTATTTTTTTTTTTTTTTATCATTAGTAGTTAAATTGCTTGTATGCTATAAAATTATGTTCTTAGTCACCATTTTTTCAAGGATATAGGGCATTGTAGCAACCAAAAAAAAAAAAAACAAGAAGAGCGCATTGACACTTATTCCTACCAACTTACTGTTTGAAGTTTTTTCACCAATAATGCATCACCACATGTAGAAACTTTTTATAATAATAGAGATTAAAAACTTAGATAAATTATTTGTGCCATGTAAACATAGCAGAACATAAAGGTAGTATAGAAAAAAGTTATCATCTTTTTTTATGCCAAGGGTACGTAGGCCAGTTTTTTCATATTTCGACTAACTCCTTTCGCAGAGAATGTCAACCATTGGCCACTAGATATTTTACATCTACTAGGACTTAATCTAGGAAGTTTTTTGTCGAGCCTTCTTTTCTGACCCCTGTTACTTTAATTTCTTTGTTATCCTATCAAATTAAGAATATGATTGGATCTTTGATCTTGCGAGCTTGTTGGTTATGAGTAGAAAATAATTAAATTTTATGAAAAGTAACAAGATGAGTCGAGCTAGCAATTTAACAAAATGCTTTATATTTATTATTTATTTTATGAGTAGATGTTCTCTCAATATATACTTGTGTAGTTATGTTTCATGAAAAATAGTTACTTGCTTGATATATCCTTTAAGTTCATTTTCATGGTATATTTATTATTTATTTTATGAGTAGATGTTCTCTCAATATATACTTGTGTAGTTATGTTTCATGAAAAATAGTTACTTGCTTGATATATCCTTTAAGTTCATTTTCATGGTATAAGCTTGATAAACATTGTTTTAACAAATATAACAAGATTGAAATGATCAAGCCGAACCCTAACGCAAGAAAAACACTTTGAAAGAGCTAAATAAATATGTACATAAATCTAAGGCTGATATTATCCGATCCAAATCAGATTTGAACAAATTTGAATATGAATCAATGTTTTGGTGATGCGTTACATGATTCGATCTAGATCCGATCTAAACAAAATTTAAAAAAGGATTTGGATTCATCCTGATCCTATATGAATCCAATTCGTTGGTAGGTCTAGATTTTCACATACACTTAATGTGTACGTGAGCAATATAAAGGAACAAAAATTTAAGAAGTAGTAAATGGCACATCCTTTAAGGGCCTTATATAACCGTTACAAGTGCAAGAGTTCAAGCCTCAAAATTGGAAGATTAAAAACCTAACACAACTTCAAAGCCAATGAATTGCCTTCCACCTTTATATATATAATAGTAGATATGAGTGTAATTATGGACACAAATTTTCACTTGATGACACTCCATCTCACTCATTTAATGCATTTGTAGTGAATTCAATGCATATGTAGTACTAATGTGCCTATTCACTCATTTAGCACATATATAGTGAGACTGAGCTAGCTTGTGCTTAGTACCAACATTGTGTCATTCTTTTGATATACCTTTTTATGTTTTAAATTCACCTCATATTTTTTTATCATGGGCTTTGGGCCGGCCCGTATAGATGTAGATGGTTAATATTCGAGTAGGTTGGTTTGAGAATTTTGCCTACATTCTAGGTAATTTGTGACTTTAAAAACTATTTAAAAAGAACATTTTGGTGTACTTTGTAAGTCTTTGCTCTTGTTTAGTTTTGACTACCATTAGTTCTATTTTAGTACCTTCGAGCTTAAAATACGTTTTTACATATTTTAAGTTGGCCGGCTTGAGTTACTTGATACTCGAGCTCATCTCGAATTTAATTTCGAGCTCGAAATCTTGTTGCAACATACACGGCCTGATTCAAAATCAATTAAAAGTTATAACAAAATGTTGCAAACCAAATAAGAGGGTCTTGGGCTACATGGGGTTATCTATGAATCAAAATTATACCCGCATCTGGTAAGAAAATAGGAAAATAAAGAAAATATAAATAATATGTCACTAGCTAGACCACTAGTTTTACCTTTTAACCTCTCATTAAAACTAAACATGTTTGCAACCTAACAAAAATGAAAGGTTACAGTACAACAAATGATGTTGAGCCAAGAAATCTTTCATATAAAATTGTGGCTGTAAGATTAAAAATCTTAAAAATTCACATTAGATCACATCCTTACTGATCTCTACTAGTGTACTAACACATTATTAGAACCTAAATGAATCACTAACTTATTTTAAATTAGCTTATACATGTTGATCAAATAATAAATATAATTAATATAGCATGGTGACATGTTTAAACAAAAGTAACAAATGTAGTAATAATCAGGGGCAGAGGCAAAGTGGGCCAAGTGCCCCCACTTGAATTTGGACTTTTTTTTTAATTAGTAATATATGAATGTTTGTATACAATTTTAAAGTTTAAGATTAGATTTATAAGATTTTAAAACTTTAAACATAAAATTGTAATTAATTTTAAGAGGGCCAACAAAATAACCGGAGCATCTTTGTACGCAAAAAATTTCGCAAAGAAAAACGAAAGAGAAAATAATAAAAACTCTCTGTGTCATCCGTCCAAATTAACGGCATTGTCCATCGAACTGCTTTGCTTCTAACCGAATCTTGTACAACATCAATTCATCAGATATATATATATACACACGCATTTGTTTTTTGTATAAACAAGCTTTAATTAAAATTATTCTCTCTTCTCTCTCTCTTAATTTCTTTAGCGGGTAGGGTACTGTTTGAATTGAAGCTTTTCTTCTTCTTCTTCTTCTAGAATTCTTCAAGAAGAGTAATAATGGCAGTAAGTAGTAATTCACTTCGTCTATTTCTACGTCAATTTACTTGAATAATGTATTTCCTACTCGCAATTTCCCAATTGTTTATTGATTTCTATATATATATATATATGATGCATCCCCAAAATTAGCTAGGTTTCAATTTTTGGGCGAGCGAATAATTCTTTTTGGGTTTTTCTTATCTTCCGATTGTTTTGATTTGTTAATTCTTTACCAGGCTTTCCTAATGATGATTTATTTGTACTCTTTCATCAATGTATATATGTATGGGTTCTTGGTTGTCATTAATTAAGTTTTCATTTCTTGCCCCAATTCACACAGTTTTTTTTTTTTTTTTTTTTGGGGGGGGGGGTTGTTCAGGGAAATTTTGTTAGGAAGTTAGTTTAATTAGTCATTTAGTTAGGGTTCTGATCAAAAAGAGTTTGGGGTAATGGCCTTTTTGGTTGGCCTCACTTCAGGCTGTACTTTGATTTTTCTTGGATATGGACAAGAGCTCGATGTGCAACTGAGATATGCAATTTACCCTTAACACAACATGGAAAATGAAATCAAGAAGGATATATATGTTCAAACTACCGTTGGGTATAAATATTATGCAGCTTCTGTTTCAGACTTAATTTTTGTTTTTATTTCAAGAAACTGTAGTCCTCAAGTCACGTGAGAGCATCTCCTTCATTTCAACTTCGTTCCCTTTTATTTGGCCGGTCTATTTCAAGGACCAAGGATGAAAATGTGCATCTTTGAGATGGGGTGGGCCAATACTCTGAGTTTGGGGATTTTGTTTTGGGTTGCAATATGTTCTTCAGATTGTAATTCTGAAGCTCCGATAGACGATAGTTTCATTGGGTATCTTGTCCTTTGGTCTATTAAGCTACCAGCATTGTACATCTTTTTTTGAGTAATAATATCAGTTTCATTTCCTATCAAAAAAAGAAAAGAATGGAATCCATATTGATTAATTGATGCATGCACGACTCACTTACATTTAATTTTAATAAATAAACTTATGTTACTAGGGGTTAATGGTTCAATTCTTGCGGGAAGCAAATCATTTGTGAAAAAGAAAATCGCAGGTATTGAAAAGGGTATTGGCATTGTAATATAGTAAGTATATATTAAGAGTAATTGATGTACTAGTTATCGTATCTTGCTTGAGAAGAGTAGCACTGAAGATAGTCTAATTAAGAGTTAGCTACTAGTGGACCAAAGGACTAAGGGTTTGTTGGTAATCGGTATTGAGCTTTATACTCGATGCAGGACAGCCTCTCATACCTCACCCCTATAGGTAAATTAAGCTTGCCTTTTATATATGTGAAAAGTTCTGAACCAGGAGAAATTGTACGTAGACTCTATGAATTAAGATGCTACTCTCTCTCTTTCCCCTCTCACAGGCTGGAAATTTGAATGTAGTGTGACACTACGCCAAAGACTTGTTATATGTGCACTGACTGACACCTACAAACAATACCAAAGCATTCTACACTTATTTAGAAAGCTCTAAGAGTGTTTTCCGTTACACTTGTTTTCCTTGTGAAAAGCCCAAAGTACCACATTGTCTATCTTTTTAGGTGTTTGATAGCATTAAATTTCCACGAAATCATTTTCATCCTGCAACTTGTTTTAGAAAATATATTTTTCTTGTATCCATTAGATCCTGTTAAGATTTATTTCTATGTATTGTATATTATGTGTAGGCTAAGGGCTAATTAGGTAATTGTCACTAAAGGGATGAAACCCTAATTTCTTGCTTTTCTCTTATATATATAGAGAGTTTCTCTCTTCAATAATATCATCAATTCATTCTCACATCTCTCACATGGTATCAGAGGTATTTCGTGAGAAATCCCTGTTGTGTCTCCACTCCAGCAGTGAGAAATCCCTAGCCGTCGCCTCTTTTTTCCCTTACACAAAACCTAGCCGCCACCCTTCTTTATTTCAAAACGCATCCAACACTTATCCGCTCCAAGAACCAACTACACAGACATGCTTGGAATCCTTAGGCGAGCCCCACCCCGAAAGCGCATCGCCGAACGACGCCCCAAGCGCCTCCACGCGCCACCGTCCCTCCGAGCGTAAGATCCACGCGCCAACCACAACCACCGCGCGTGACGGCGCGTGGCAAGTCAGATCAACGCCAAAACTTCCTGTCCAACTCGCCTCACTATTTCGCACACCTTTCCAAGCTCAGTTTGCTACTTCTCACTCCGGAATCACTCGTTTGTGTGCTTTATTTCGGGATTGTTAAGAGTTCGTGTTTGTTTGGAACTGTTCAAAGCTTTAACTCCCTGCCCAGAATTTCCAGATTTATTTTTGGGGCCATTTTTTACAGATATTCATATTGTTCTGGTATTTCTTCTACCCTTACTCGTGCTTATTCCTAATGGCTGCTCAAAGTAATGTGTTACCCAATAAATCCCTCATCAATTTTACAAATACACCCATTATCTGCTCATGAAAATTAACTGGCTCGGGAAATTATATGTCATGGTCTGCCTCAGTAGAATTATGGTTTGTTGGTCAGGGTTTTGAAGAACATTTGCTCAAACGGGTTATTGATATCACTGAAAAAGACCGCCCATAATGGAAACAGATAGATGCCTTTTTATGCAATATCCTCTAGCAGTCTATTGATCGTGCTATCGTGAATCAATATCGACCGTATCGTACTTGTTCTGAAGTTTGGCAAAAGGCTAAGAGACTTTATTCAAATGACATTAATCGTCTTTATACTGTTGTCTCTCGTATGAAGACGATTAAAAAGCAAGATCATGATATGCAAGAGTACTTGGGCCAAATTGAAACTCTTCAGCAGGAGTTTAATGAAATGATGCCTCTCTCAACTGATATTGTGCAACAAGAAGCTGATCGTGGCAAATTCTTTATGGTTCTTGCTCTTGCCGGCCTACCTAGCGAACTCGACTCTGTTCGTAATCAAATTCTGGCCAATCCTGAGGTTCCTACCATGGATACGATATTTGAACAGTTAATTCGCATCTTCGCGCCTCTAAGCGTCCCTAGGGACCCTACTGCTCCCACTGATTCTGCCATCTTGGCCTCTTAAGTTACTCATCGGAGAGATGACAATGGCGGGCAAAGAAGTCGTAATCGCTCTCGTCCCAAATGTACTCATTGCGATACTCTGGGTCACACTGTAGATCGCTGTTACAAACTCCATGGTTATCCGCCTAAAGTGGCTAACGTTTCGCAATATGATTCTTTCTCTGGGGATCCCGCTGGAACTATGACTGTCTCCACTTCTGAGTATACTAAGTTTCAGAGATTTCAAGCGAATAACCAGACATTCGCCGTAGCATCAACCAATCAAACTGGTACTTATACTGCATGCATCTCTCAGTCATCCTCAATTGGGCCATGGGTTCTTGATTCTGGGGCTTCCGATCATATGTCTGGTAACAAAGATCTGTTTTTCCGTGTTCATTACTCTAGTACATTATCTAATGTTACCTTAGCTGACGGCTCACAAACTAAAGTTAGAGGAATTGGACAAGCTACACCTTTGCCTTCTTTATCTCTAAATTCGGTTCTCTTTATACCAAATTATCCTTTTAATCTAATTTCCATCAGTAAATTAACCCAAACATTGTCTTGTTCTGTTATCTTTATCGCTAATTCAGTTCTTTTGCAGGACCGGGACACTGGGAGGACGATTGGAGTAGGACGTGAGTACCGTGAATTATACTATCTCACCCCACCACTAACCCCTGTTGCCTGTGTAGCTATTGACCCCCCCCCCCCACCATTCTTCATAAACGCTTGGGACATCCTAACCTCCAGAAATTACAAATGATGGTGCCAAGTCTAGCGAGTCTATCGAATTTAGAGTGTGAGTCATGTCAGTTAGGAAAGCATGTTCGAAGTTCTTTTCCGAGTCGTGTGAATAAACAGGCTGAGTCTGCCTTTTCTTTAGTTCATTCCGATGTTTGAGGTCCTAGTCGTGTTCAATCTACTTTGGGTTATCAATATTTTGTTACATTTGTTGATGATTTTTCTCGGTGTACTTGGTTATTTCTAATGAAAAGTCGTTCTGAATTTTTTTCCATATTTCACACTTTTTGTTCTGAAATTAAAACCCAATTTGGTGTCACTATTCGTACTCTCCGCAGTAACAATGCACGGGAATATTTTTCAGCCCCATTTCAATCTTTTATGAATTCTCAAGGTATACTTCATCAATCTTCATGTGCACATACTCCTCAACAAAATGGAGTGGCTAAGCGAAAAAATAGACACCTGATTGAAACTGCTCGTACTCTCCTTATTCACAATCATGTTCCACAACGTTTCTGGGGAGACGCAGTTCTAACCGCTTGTTATTTAATTAATAGGATGCCGTCCTCTGTTTTGGAAAATCAAGTGCCCCATTCTTTGTTGTTTCCCAACCAACCTCTTTATTTAGTCCAACCTCGTATCTTTGGCTGCACTTGTTTCGTTCACGATCTCACTCATGGGAAAGATAAGTTACATCTCAAGTCTCTCAAGTGTATCTTTTTAGGGTATTCTCGCTTGCAAAAAGGTTATCGTTGTTTTTCGCCAGACCTTAAACGATACCTCGTGTCTGCCGACGTCACCTTCTTTGAGACAACACATTTCTTCTCTTTAGAGCTCGCTACATATCCCCCTTCTCCTATTAATGAGCCTTCCATATCCTATGATAACTCCAGTCCTCAACTCCACCCACCACCACTACTCACCTACCATCGTCGGTCTCGACCTGTATCTGTTGAGATCACCGAGACTGACTCTCCCGCTGAACCTATATCAGAGTCTTCAACGAATCCCACGGCTTCATCTCCTACTCCTATTATGCCTCCGGTCCCGGCTCCATCTTCTGACTTGGATCTTCCCATTGTCGAACGCAAAGGTATTCGTTCTACACGCAACCCTCATCCCATCTACAATTTTGTAAGTTATCATCGCTTATCTCCACAATATACTGCCTTTGTATCATCTTTATCTCTTATTTCTACTCCAAGAAATGTAGGAGATGCTCTTTCTGATCCAGGTTGGCAGAAGGCTATGGTTGAGGAAATGTCTGCCTTACACTCTAGTGGCACATGGGATCTCGTGCCTCTTCATCCTGGTAAATCCACAGTTGGGTGTCGATGGCTTTATACGGTCAAAGTTGGGCCCGATGGGAAGGTTGATCGTTTGAAAGCCCGGTTAGTTGCAAAAGGATATACCCGGATCTATGGGCTTGATTATGGTGATACGTTTTCTCCAGTGGCTAAAATGTCTTCAGTTTGCTTATTTATTTCAATGGCGGCTGTTCATCAATGGCCCCTTTATCAGTTGGACATCAAGAATGCTTTTCTTCATGGTGAATTACAAGAAGAGGTATATATGGAGCAACCTCCTGGATTTGTTGCTCAGGGGGAGTCTAATCTGGTGTGTCACCTCCGTCGCTCTCTTTATGGCCTAAAACAATCCCCACGGGCTTGGTTTGGACGCTTTACTTCGGTTATTCATCAGTTTGGTATGACTCATAGTGAGGCTGATCACTCAGTATTTTATTCCCATTCGTCTCCTAACCAATGCATCTACTTGGTCGTTTATGTGGACGATATTGTGATTACGGGAAATGATCAGAAGGGCATACAGAGACTTAAGCAACATTAATTTCACCACTTTCAGATGAAAGACTTAGGGAAACTTAAATACTTTCTGGGAATAGAAGTTGCTCAATCTCAACAGGGTATCAGTATCTCGCAGCGGAAATATGCCCTAGATATCTTAGAAGAAACGGGCATAATAAATTGTAAAAACCCGTAGAAACTCCGATGGATCCAAATGTCAAACTCCTACCTAATCAGGGGGAGCCATTATCAGACCCTAGTAAGTATTGGAGACTTGTTGGGAAACTTAACTACCTCACCGTAACACGGCCTGACATTGCGTTCACGATGAGTGTACTTAGCCAATTCTTAAGTGCTCCGTATGATAGTCATTGGGAGGCAGCTATTCGTGTTCTGAAATACATAAAGAAGGCGTCGGGCAAAGGCCTGCTGTATGAAAGTAGAGGCCACACTAAAATTGTTGGCTATTCTGATGCTGATTGGGCAGGGTGCCCCTATGATAGACATTCAACAAGTGGGTATTGTATCTTCATTGGAGGAAATTTGGTCTCATGGAAGAGCAAGAAACAATCAGTTGTTTCATTATCCACTGCCGAGGTAGAATATCGGGCCATGGCAAAAGCAACGTGTGAGCTTGTTTGGATGAAATAGTTACTCCAGGAACTAAAGTTTACAAAGATTCAACAAATGCAGTTGATATGTGATAATCAAGCGGCTCTCCACATTGCATCCAATCCTGTCTTTCATGAAAGGACCAAGCACATCGAAATCGACTGTCACTTTATTAGAGAAAAAATCCTTTCAAGAGATATCACTACTAGTTATGTGAAATCAAATGATCAACTAGCTGATATCTTCACTAAGTCTCTCAGTGGACCTCGAGTCAATTATATTTGTAACAAGCTTGGAACATATGACTTGTATGCTCCAGCTTGAGGGGGAGTGTTAAGATTTATATCTATGTATTGTATATTATGTGTAGGCTAAGGGCTAGATAGGTAATTGTCACTAAAGGGATGAAACCCTAATTTCTTGCTTTTCTCTTGTATATATAGAGAGGTTCTCTCTTCAATAATATCATCAATTCATTCTCACATCTCTCACAGATCCATCCAAGGAATACCATTTTTTATCATGTTAACCAATCAAATTCACTCTACCCCTTTTTCCCACTTAATTTTCGTATGGTGTGCCCGCCCAGTTTCGGTTTATGCTGGAAATAGTTGAGTTCCTTGGAATTGTTTAACCAATCAAAAACATAGTAGAGACATGGTTTTCGGATTCAATGAAAATTGAGAAAAAAATTGCTTTAAAACAAGTTGTACCATTGGAAGCTTAGGCAATCAAATACCAAAAAAAGAGAAATGTATGGAGTCTTGGGCATTCCGCAGAATATAAAGGTGTAATCCAGCACACCCTTAGTGTTTTTAGCATCAAGGATAATGAGCTGTCACATAAAACCAAGAAAGTACACCATGGCTGGTTCAATGCACTAACAAGTTTGCTTCACTTGTCTCTTTGTTCTTGTAACAGCAGGAGATTGAAGAAGTAGATGAATCAGAAAGCAATAAGTCCGGTCCTAGCAATACTGTAATTATTCTCTCTCATATCTTTGTTGTGAAATTTGACATATGCACACACTGAGACCCAATATGCCCCATCTCTGATTGTGGGAGGAACTGTGATCGGATTGCCTATGGAATTTGCTAAAGCTGAAGTAATTACATACATTTCTTTCAATTTTATATACCTGTTATATATAAGTTTTGTCGCTCTCTCTCTCTCTCTCTCTCTCTCTCTCTCTCGCTAGAGGCTGGAAATTTGCATTTATTGTCACTTATGAGTTAATATTTGTAGATGCTTTTCTTTTATCTTAAACTCATCAAATATTGTTGCCATTTGCTGGCAGTTACATGTGCACTGGCGTGACAACCTATAAACACTAAAGAATATTGTACTTCTTTTGAAAGCTCTAAGAATGTCTTCCATTCAATCCATTGCACTTCTTTTCCTTGGGAAAGCCCAAAGTTCCACATGGTTCATCTTCATGGGGGTTATTGCATTAAACTTCAAAGAATTCAGTTTCTTGCTACAACTTGCTTTGGCCAAAGTTTTCTTTTTTCCCCGTATCGATAAAATCCATGCAAGGAACTCAAGTATTTATGATAATAACCTTTCAAATTCACCCTTCCCCATTTTCCCAACCGTTAAGGTGTGCCCAGTTTTGCTTGCCCAGAAATAATTGAGTTCCTTGTAATTCTTTTACATAGCAAAAAAAACTCAAGAGAGAGATGGTTTTTTGATTCATCGGAAAAGGGAGAAGCTGCTCTAAAACAAGCTGTACCATAGGAGATATATGCAATCAAACTACACAAAAGGTGAAAATTATGCAGTCTTGGGCATTTTCTGTGGAATATTGGTGTTATCCAACACACCCTAATGTTGTTAGCATCAAGGGTAATGAGCTACATGTTTCAGATGGCCGGATTTCGAGCTTTCTTCTGCCACAAAATTACTGTAATGCACCAATGCATTAATAGGAGAAAAGCCGAGTTTTGCACTAACAGTTTTCATCACTTGGCTCCTTGATCTTGTAACAGCAGGAGGAAAAAGCACCAAATTTTTGGCCGCTCAGAAAGTGTAGTAGATGACTCAGAAAGCAATAAAGCCGGTCCTAGCGGACCTGTAAGTTTTTTCTCTCTCGTTTCTTTGTTGCGAATTTTGGTTAAATGTTGATGAACAATTTTCAATATTGTGACTTCCTTTCATGTATTTCATCTCAACATTGAACTGAACAATATTCTGAATTCTGTTTTGATTTAATTTGTTTAGTTTAACCCCTTTCTTGTGTTCGTATTAATTATAATTTGGCCATTATGTACAGAAAGTTGGAATATTAACTTTTTTGATTTATTTTTTATGAGTCTTTGATTATAGGGCCTTTTCTTGTTTCGTAAATTAATTAGATTATATTTTGTTTTAGTAATCTTTTACAATAATGTGCGTAATCCCGTTCATGCATTTTATCCATGAATATAATTGTATGGCTTGAATCATGAATTGTTATTGACATTTTCAGGTAGTTAATTCTATGCTGAAGACTTGTGACATGCACACTGACCTGACACCTACAAACACTACCAAAGCATTGTATGCTTGTTTAGCTCTAAGAGTGTGGTTGGTTGTACTTTAGTTTCTTGAGAAATGTCCAGTATCCTTTATTTTCCATCTTTTGTTGTGTTTGATTGCATTATTTTTTAAAGGAAACGTTATTCCTTGGTAACAGTTGGTAGTTATTTTCTTTTCAATGGCATCCATAATCCACTTTCCCTAAACTTGTGTTTTCATGTTGTGCTATGTAAAACAATTCCAAGGCATTCAATCTTTATTATGTCAACCAATCAAACACATCTTATTTCATCTTCATTTCCCTCTCGGATCCTTTAAGGCGCGTTTGGTTTTGGTCTACACTCACTCCCAAGAATTGAGACCTTGGAATTGTTTTACCTAACAAACAGTAGGGTGAGAAGATGGTTTTTGGAATCAATAAAAAAGAATTGCTCTAAAATAAGTTGTACCGTGGAAATTGATTCCTTGGAATATTTACGCAATCAAACACCACATAGGTGAAAGATATGGATTCTTAGGCGTTTTCTATGGAATACGAGTGTAATCAAACGCACTCTTACTAGCATCATGGAATTTGAGCTTACAAGTTCTTAGATGGCCTGGAATGCAAGCACTCCTTACCCACATGATTGTAATGTGCGAATATGCTCAGAGCATTAATGGATAGACAAGTGATCCTTTGCATTATTGCCTTTCTGTATCTGGTGAGTAGGGTGGTATGTAAACTACCTGCTGGTTGATGACAAAGTTGTTTGTTGATTCTTTTAGATGATGTTTTATTCTCAGGTAATAACACTAAAGCAAAAATAAAATGGTATTTTGCACATATGTATGAGGGAGGAAAGGGAAATTAGTGCCAGTTTTCCTCAGTAACGTACAGAGGGAGGAAAGGGAAGGAAAACAGGGTGAACCTGAGATGTGTTGAAGTTGACAGAACACCATTTTTTCTTTTGCAGCAGCAGGAGAAAGAACCAGAGTTTGAGTCTCTCAGATCTCAAGTCAATGAGCTTGGAACCCAACTCAATTACCTGAGGTCCCAAATTGATGACATCATATTTGGCCGTAGATCTCGATCCGGAACCCCTGACCGTGGCCGTAGATTTCGTTCCAGAACCGCAGCTGGCCGAAGATCTCAATCCAGAATCCTAGTCCGTGGCCATAGATTTCAATCAGTTACTCTTCGAATCTCAATATTTGTTGTTGTCTTTGAAGCATGGGCCAAGGATCTGTATCCGATATGTATTGGAAACAAATATGCTTCGGATGTGTATTGGATACGCGTTTTAGAGTATCCTTTAATTTTTTTTTTTTGTAATTCAATTATACAGGGGTACATTTGGTTGGAGGTTTAATATGTAGTTTCAAACTTGAAATTAAATGATCCATTTGCACTGTTGAATTATAAGAGAGGCCAACATAAGATCAAACTCTGATATACTTTCGCTCCTTAATTTTGCAGTGGCGTGGTGCCATAGCCAGTAAAGTTACCCACCTAGGCTTCCGGATATCCAAGGTCACACGCCCAATCAGATCCCGATCAAAATCTGTCATTTCCCAGCTTGCACACCTTACCAGATCCCGATTGAAATATCGTGGTTACCGAAGAATAGTAATTTCCCAGCTCAGCTCCTTTTACTTGCTTTCCCTTTCCCTTTCCCTTTCCCTTTTTCCAATGTCTAATACTAAGAGGAAAAAATACTGAAATCTAGCAAATGAGTGAAACACTAGAAAGAGCAAATGGAAAGCTCATTATTTAATTTGCTCATGAGGCCTTCAATCATATGTGTTCTGATTTGGCAGCATTCTTCCAGTCGGAGATATGGATACCGTAAAAAAAGTCATGTTTAGGAGCTAACATAATAAGACATATATGACAAATGGCTACTATTTGTGCACATAAAACCAATCAAGAAAGTTGTTTTGTTGATTCTTTTGGATATATAAAAGAGGAAAGAGAAGGAAAACTATTTTGCATTTGTTTGGTTTATGTGCCTAGTTTTTATTTTTACTTGGCTCCTCTTATTCTTGCAGGACCAGGGGCATGAGCAGGAGGAAGAATCACCAAAGTCTGGCAACTCAGGAAAAGAAGTCCCAGAAAACAGAAATAAATCTGAATCCAAAACTGCAAACCAACGCTCTCTGAGGAAGTGAAAAGCTTCTGTAATTGGTTCTTCCTCGCCTCAGCAACATCAGGAGGTTCTTTTGGATCCTAGAAGAAGATTGGAGTTCGACGTTGAGTATCGCCTTACACAAGTCAGTGACCTCAAATACCAAGCCCTTGACCTCATGATCCAAGCCGATGGTGGCAGTTTCCAAACCCCTGACCTCACATCCCAAATTGGTGGTGCCGGATCCCAAAGCAGCAAGGCACCAATACAGTACAAGGTGATGGCATTTTTCTAAAATTGATTTTCATTTTCGCCTTTTTATGCATATAAGTTGTTGGTGACAAATGGCTCTCTGCTACTTGTTTTATGTTTGATAACGCATTATATCTATGCATGTAGTGCTTTTTATTGACAGTTGGCCGCGTATAGTTGCAGCAGCAGCAAGCACTGATGCCTCGTACCACTGTAGCTGAAGAAGATGAACTAAAACTGATATGTGCCGTACAAAGATTGGAGATGATTAATAAAACTGAGCCTGTAAGACCTGTCCGTAGAAATATTGAGTTACCTGATAAAGTTGTCCTTCTCCGATCCCAAGTCACCGACCTCGAATCCATAGTCAAAGGTCTCCGATCCCATCGCATATCCGATAATCCTGATGAAGAAACTGTAAAGGCTCTCTCTCTCTCCCCCCTATATATATATATATATATATATCTCATTATCTTTGTTGCAGAGTTTGCCTAAATGCACGCACTC
The DNA here is from genome assembly GCA_021464415.1 of Lonicera japonica. Classification (NCBI taxonomy): domain Eukaryota; kingdom Viridiplantae; phylum Streptophyta; class Magnoliopsida; order Dipsacales; family Caprifoliaceae; genus Lonicera; species Lonicera japonica. The sequence goes on along the minus strand of JAKCWG010000454.1, from coordinate 52,207 downwards.
ACACACATGCACAGACAAGCACACACATGCACAGACAAGCAGACACTCTCATGATATGATCTGTCCATGCTTTTTTTTTTTAACCTTCTCAAAACACAAAATCTCCTATCAAAAAGTGTTGAAACATAAGAATCCAACAAATTTATATTTTGGATTCAAACACACAGAAACACTGATACAACTCCCCACACTCACCCTGGCAAAACTTGAAACTACTACCACAGAACCATTTCATTGCATCATCCTTTGTAACTCTGTGCTGGATACCGACACGGGCTTTGCACCTACGGCGTCTTCCCACACGGTACCCTGGCCGTTCTAGCACCACATAGAACTCCATCCCATAAATACCCGTTGATGGATCGTACTTGATACCAAGATCGATGTGCTCCTGAATACCAAACCCGAAACAGCCAGTATCACTTAAGTTGCGCCTCAAAAGCTCATACTCCTTAACCTTCAAGCCACTCTCAAAAAGCTGCATAGCCTTGTCTCCCCTAACTGTGACATAGCATGCAATTTTCTCATTTCTCCTGATTCCAAAGGATTGCACAGTGTACCTCGCCTTGAAGAATACAGGGGTTTGCCCACTCAATTGCTCCAAAACCTTAGCAGCACGAGTGAGACTATCTCCGCTTTCACCGACGGAGATGTTGAGGACGAGTTTCTGGACTTTGATCTCTTTCATGGGGTTCGCAAGCTTCCTCTCTGAAGCCATTGTTGCTGTTAATTGTGTTGAGCAAGGTGCAGCAGAAGCGGAGGAAGACGAAAGCCGGAAGAGTGTCTGTCCATGCTTGTTTGAATGGTGTGATTGGTTGCTGAGAATTTGTAGGTGCCACATTATCGGGCCTTGCGGAAGGCTAGGCGGATAGACTTAGTTTCTTTTCTTTTGTTCTTTGTTTAAACAACTACCTTTTCTTTTCCTATTTTTTTCTTAAAAAACATTTTGGGAAACAGTAGAAAACCAATCAACCATCGTAAGCAAAACCCGTCTTTGTTTCCTCCCATTCACACCAAACCCTAGCCTACTGCGGCACTGCAGCGGGAAGAATAGTAGGAGAAAGGGTAGGGGAGGAAGAACTCACTTTAGCCAATTTACGAACTCAGTGTTCTACCTTATTTCTTTATCTTGAATTGTCTTCCCATTTTGTTTCTATTGTTGCTTCTTTACCAGCTTTTTGCTGTTGCTTGAAATAAATTGATAGTTTCATATTGATGTGAACTTTTGTTTCAGTTTTGTCGTGGACAGTTGACCCAATAAATTGATAGTTTCATATTGATGTGAACTTTTGTTTCAGTTTTGTCGTGGACAGTTGACCCAATCACTAAGCTTACATCTGATTTTGCATTATAATATTATATGTATATGAACACTTAGAATTTAAAAATGACCACCTAGCACCTAGCTTCCTTGGTGCTTTACGTCCGCCTTGCGCCTTTAAGAACATTGATTATTAGGACATAAACAATGTACATAATTTCCTTAAGAAAGTACCAAAATCAGAATGGGACTATCAATTTGAGACAGAAGGGAGTATCTTGTTTCTTTGAAGGGATTTAGGAGGAACAATATAGAACCACGGAGAAACTTTTGGTCAAGATTGGAAGACTCATTGAAGAAAAGCAATATATGCCCAGCACCTCCAGTCAAGGAAGTTGTCCCAGATATAGCCTATTACTTTAAACTGTTGCCTGATTGAATTTGTTAGTGTAAACTGTTAATTGAAATTCTCCCATTCTCCCTTCTCTGCTCTCTCTCTCTCTCTCTCTCACACACGCACACACATACACCCCTCCCCATGCGCGCATGCACGCACACTCACAAACGTTTCTGCATGTACTTCTAATGTTGTGTTCTGATTCAGCAGCAAGGTGGCAATCTCAGACATCGATACTCTCAACAACCTGGAACTGGAAGGTCGGCTCCCACACTTGAAAGAATACATGAAATCGAGCCCTCTTCTTCTTCTTCAGATTCTCGTAAGTGACGTGGGAATGGAATTCTGAAGGTATTTACTATTACTACTACTTGTTTTGTAGTCATTTATAATACAATAGTAATGGGGGGTTGTATTATCCTTGACAAGACTAATGTGAGTGGTGTTTATTGAACGGTTATTCGTGTTTTGGGTAATTTATATTTTCTTGTAAAATTATGAACAAATCATATGCACTAGAAATTTGCAATTTTAACAGAAAACAGTGAGCAAGTTTAAACCAAAGATGTGAATACATTTTGACCTATCTTAGTTCTTTTTTACAGGGTTGGCGTTGGCTTAAGCTGCACTGGAAAACTAGGAAGTCTGATTGATGATGTATAGAGAGAGAAACTTTATAGTAATAGCACATTCTTTTTCACACTTGCATGCTGAATTCATTTATACTGATAGAAAGTTTGAAGTTTTGATGTGAAAAACATACTCTTTGATGGGAAAACATTTTCACTAACATATTCAATGATGGCAAAAGCCTAATCTTTTATGCGAAGAGAAATAAAGTGCATAGATTATTTTGATGATGTTTTGCTTCTGTTATTATTGTTAAATTGCATTCTCATGCTTCTTAGAAGAGGTAGATAGAATCACTTAAACATTAGCTTTTGAAAGTTTAGGATAGGCGAGGAAACTTTTGGGAGGAGAGATTGAGAATTAATAAGAAAAGTAAATGATTTTCTGTTAGTTTATAAGATAAACCTTTTGTATTTGCAAACTTTGGTAATAAACTCTCCAAGGTTACCTTGAACCAGGAATTTGTTACAAAACTTGTATCGATGTAATGCAGTAAACATAAACCTTGTGTTTCGAGGCAATTTTGAGAATGAAATGATATCAAAACACGAAACTTTATACTTAGGGTCATTGAAGTATTGGGTTAAGTTCATGGTTGTGTTTTCTAATCATGGAAATGCCTTACCCCCATTATTTCAACAGGAAGTTTTTCAAAAACTAGCACAATCTTCTTGCATACAGAAGAAAAAACACTTGTTTATATGTCCTAATGTGCTGTTTGCCTTCATGAACATGCATACAACTCCCAAGATTCAACAACCAAGGTTCCTATTAGCAACCCTATAGAAATCCTGTTGTACTCTAGAGCCATGAAGATCGAGAAGATGATGAAGGAGAACAAATGACTTTTGGTCTGAACATTGAAATTAATAAAATAATAATGGAAAGCAAATAATTAAAAGGTTTCTAAAAATTTGATTTTTTCCAAGGCAGTCCAAGGCCCCAAATTGTTCCCGTTGAGCCACCCATCCAAAAATAATTATTTCATTCAACAATGTTAAAAAATCAGCAAAAATGACGCCCAAAATGATTAGACAACAAAGAAAAAAGGGTAAGAAATAACGTATTACCAAAATGATTAGCCTTGTAATCTTCCTTGAAATTGAATGGGTCTCTCAATCCCACCAACTGCATGGTATTTTAATTCCTTTCGCTTTAGGATTTAAATAATCTCCTGATATTATCTTATATTTAATATTTGATGCTACTATAATATTTAAATTATATTTTATTTCATTAAATAGGTATCTTATAGTATTATTGTTTGATGTTAATAATTTTGTAAATAATTTTTTAAAACTTTATTTGATTTTACATGATATCCTAAATAAAAGAAATTATAAAACAACAACAATTTTTTTTTAATTCATTTTTTTTTTCAAACCAAAAATTAGTATTTTATCAAGACAAATATTATTGAGTCCTTTTAACGTAATTTATAGAAAAAAAAATAAAAAAAATTAGTAACAACAATTTTTTTATTTCATTTATATATAGTATGATGCAAATTTAAAAATCATAAAACAATAATGAATTACTCCCAAGTAATATAATCCTAGTATTTCTTTTGGAAAAAAGAATTATTAATTTTGACAATATAAATATGAACAATTTATATTTAGCATTTTTTGAGTTACCCCTATTATTAATACGAAACTCAAGATACCCCCAACTTTACTAATCGTTTGAGTTACTCCCAGGATTTGATGGAATGCTAACCCATCCAAGAAAAATTGTCGAATTGAGTAGTATTACATCCGATTGGTGAAAATTTGTCTTCAAAAACTTCGATTTGGAATTAGTTAACACGTAGAGAGAGATGAAATCCATCTATTTCCAATAAAGTTGGGAAATCTCTATCTTTAATAATGGAGTTTTGTGATCTTTTAGAGAGAAATTAAAGAATAAGATTTTTTTTTTCAAAGAAGATGAATAGTTACATAAGGGCAAAATGGTCAGACATAATTTTTTAGACAAAGTTAGCATTCCGTCAACTCTTGGGGGTAACTCAAACAATTAGTAAAATAAGGGCTATCTTGAATTTTATATTAATAATAGGGGGTAACTCAAAAAATCCCTTTATATTTTAACAATTAAAAGAAAAAAATAAAATAAAAGCAAAGAGTAATTAACTAGAATATATTTAAATTTTTATTTATAGACTAATATTATTAAAAATACAAATATTTGTGAATTTCTTGCATTTGCTATATAATTAAATCAATCAAATTGACTTTGTTATTATTTTCATTACTAAAATTTTTAAGGGGTAATTAGGCATAACGGCTCATTTTAATAATAACATAATTCTAAAGGACACTTAGAAATTAGCCGTGTAAATTAAGGATATTGTACAAAAAAAGATACTAATACCCTTTCCTTATAACATATCACGTCTTATTAGGACACTAACAACAACTAGAAGGTGCTAAATGCATTTAGCAACATTTGGACATTAACACCTTCTGGTTGGTTGTGGTGCTAAATGCATTTAGCACCACAACCTAGCATCACAATCGAAATGTGCTAAATGCATTTAACACCACCTGAATAACAACCAGAAGGTGCTAAAATGATTTTAGCACCATTACAAAATATAGAATAACAAAATTGATGAGATCAACATCCACTCAATTTATATATATATATATATGGATCGACGTAAGGTTCATAAAAAAAAAGAGTTGCGATATGATTTTTTCAAAATCTTGTTGGGCTGTCGAAATTGGTCGATTTCAACAGCAAAAAGACCTCTGATCATCTTGATTTTGGGACATATATAGTAACTTTGTCTTCTGAACAACATATCCGAAAATCAGTTAAATCCAACGGTTCAATCAAAAGTTATATATGTTTTATGATTGCACATGCAGAAAGAAAAAAGAAGAAGATGAGAACGGTACTCCTCTTGACGATACGATCGGAAAGTCAAGTGGTGGTGGTGGTGGTGGAGGAGGTGAGATAGTTGGTCGGAGCTTGGTCAGTCGATTTAGAGAGGGAGAGCGAGGTGTTTGATTTTAGAGAGAGAGAAGAGAGAAGTAATGGGGATTGGAGAGAGAGAGAGATAAAATAGTTGCTTTTAACATTAACTCGAACTAATTAGGAGTATATTTGTCCATCAACATTTATCATTTTCCTTAAATATAAATTAATATTATGAAAAGTGTCCTTATTAGAAAACCAAATTATGAAAATAAACCTAATTATTATAATTAAACTCCACTTAATTATTTGTACAAGGGGCAAAATTGGATAGTGAAACTAATTATAGAAACATGAAATAACTTAATTTAGAAATATATTCCAAATTTTGCTATGATACTTAAAATTCTGTTTAGAGGTATCAACGTCGAGTGTACTCAAAATTTATTCAAAATATAGAGTTTGAGTATTACACCAATTTTTTCAGCCAAACACAAACAATCGTAAAGTTCATAGATTGGCTAATTCACATTACAATAAACAATCACAAATACCCTTGGTTAATAAGAACATTTTTATTTAATCTGGAAAAAAATAAATTTACAATTATCATTCGGCCACTAAAATATTTTTTTATTTGTTTGTTCAATTGGAAATATTCGATCAAGTCAAACCCACATCTCGTGTGCATGTCATTCTAGTTATCGATAAAAATTTCGTGCTATATACCATTTTCTTTAGTATTATAAACTCCACTGACTCCCAAACATTATAAATAATTAGAAATTGGCTCCCCAAAGTTTAAAATATTTAAACTTTAGTCCTCCAATTCTAACGTTCACATGATTCACATATAGATGGATTATGTTAGAATTGAGGGCAATTCCAAGAAAAAATAAGTATATTTTAATTCTTTTGGCAAAATTAAGCAATTAAACACCTATAAGTCTAAATGACAATATATATACATACAGGTTTCTTATTTTTTCTTATAAAGAATTTATTTACAAAAATAAGATAAATGTGTACTCTTTTAGATATTTAGGTTGTGCTTGACGTGCAGTGAAACGTAACAAAAAAAATAAAATTATATTGCATGTTCAATATTAGTTAGAACTAGATATCGGAGTAAAATATATATTCTACAAAAATAGATTATTTATTCTATAAAGGACTAAGAATCAAATTAAATAATTGGCTAAATGACAACAAATAGCATTAGCCATTTTTGCACTTGGGTCATCGATTTATTTTTGGGTCAATCGTGGCAATGAACTTTTAAAATGTTTTTAATTAGGTCAAATCGAAAGGTTCCATGACTTAAAGAAAAGTTGAAATTATTTACAAAAATCACACCCAATTTTCTAATTATTTACGCAAACCAACTTAATTTATTCAAATATTTACTCAAATCATTCCCAATCCACTTATCTCCTTTAGAAACATGCACATATTTTATCCCTTTCTTCTTCATAATAATATGTTCCAATCTTCTTGGTAAAGGAGCACAAACTATAACGAATTTGATACCAATTTACCAAAATTCAATGCTTGATCATCGTTTTAATTACAACCTAATTCAATTACGACATAACTAATCTTGATCATTCCATTAATTTAATTAAATTTTCAAAGGCAATCAGAATTATATTGAAAACAAACATCATGAAACTATGTATGAAACATCAATTCAATTACACCTATCTCATACTTGATAAATTATTTGAAAAATTTACTTTTTGTTTTTTGTTCTTTTTAAATTTAACCTTAAGAAATAAACAAATCTTTTGAATTAAAGAAAACAAAGATGACTTACAAAAATAGTGATCCAAAGAATTGGGGATTGAGATAGGGGAATTTAGAGAGAGAAATAGAGTAAAAATCAAAACAAAAAAAATAGTTTAGTTATGTAAATTGGCCATCGGTGAGGACAAAGCATGGATTAGGGAAGAATTCGAGTAGTGGTCCGAGCCGGAGGGAGTGGCTTTGAGGGCTTGTGGCAAGAGATTTAAGAAAAAGGAGGGTTTAAGTGAAGATATAGTGAATGTAATGAAAGAAGATGGGAATTTTTATTTTAATTTTTGAACAAAAAGAAGATGGGAAATTGAATACAAAGAAATTGAAGGCATCCGGTAAAAGGGGTGGTCTCTGAATTTAAAATTTAAAAGTTAGAGATCGCATGTGTAAGTACTTGAAAAGATGAGAATGGTTTGTATAAACAATTTTAGTTTTTTGTTAGCTGATTTAACGAACTCTAGCCGATGTACCCGATATGAATGACAACATTTAAAAATTTTATACCAATTATTGACCAAGAAAAAAATTGGATGACCCAAATACAAAAAGGGCTAAAATCCATTACCAATTTTAGTTATTTAGGTTCCGTTTGATAACATGAAAAATGAAAATAAAAACACTTAATTTGTGTGAGATGATAAAAATAAGTTGAAACATGTGATAAAATACTGTTTATTTCATGGTCATTTTTATGACTAAGTGTCATTCATCATTCATTAGTTTTTTGAGAAAAAAATTTCTTTCTTAACTACTAAAGAAATTCTTTGCATCACTGTTGCACCATCGTCACAACCACTACCGGAACCACCAGTACCTGGTCCTCTATTTAGAAGAATCCTAGCCCTTTTTTCCAAAATCCTCTGTTTGTGTGTATGGAGGAGAGGAGATAGAAATAGAAAATTAGCAGAGAGAAAGAGAAGTTTTCGTGGGACCAAAATCCATTTTTGTGTGTGCGTATAGATCAATTGCTATTTGATTTATTTAGATATAAATTGAGCAAAAATGGAAAGAAAAAGGAGAATTGTGAATATGAAATTGATAATGAGGTTTTGAGAATAGTGAAGAAGAAGCAGCAGCCCAGAAGAAGAAAAAGTAACAGCTCAGAAGAGGAAGAAGAAAGAAAGAAAAGAAAAGGAAAAAAGGAAAAGAAAATAAAAAGAAAAATGACTTAAATGCCCCTAGATTTTAACACATGACATGGTTCCGTTAATTTTTAACGGTGGGATTTGACGGAGTGGCTAATAGTAGCACTTTTTAAAAGTTTAATGGTCCGATTGTAACAAAATAAAGTTTAGTGGCCATTGGTAAAATTGGCCAATAGTTCAGTGGCCATTGATAGTATTTACTCAAAAACAGTTGCATACATATTTTATTTTTTTAAAATCAGCTGGGCTGTTGAAATTAGTCGATTTCGATAACAAAAAGACCTGTGGTCTTCTTGATTTTATACGTAATTATAGTAACTTTGTCTTCTGAACAACATATCCAAAAATTTGCCCAATCCAATGGTTCGATCAAAAGTTACATATGTTTTATGATTGCACCTGCAGAAAAAAATAAGAAGAAAAAAAAGAAGATGATGAGAACGGCTCTCCTCTCGGCGATACGATCGGAGAGTCGGATGGTGGTGGTGCAGCGGTGGTGTGTTGGGAGGCGGGGAAGACGTCGAAGGTAGAAAAAATACAAGTGGATAATCCAAAAGCAGGTGAAGTGAGGGTTAAGATGCTTAAATGTTTATATTACATGCTTAAAGGTTTATATGAGGGGTATTTTTATACATCAATATTTCTCATTATCCTTAAAATAAATCAATATTGTCAAAAGTGTACTTAATTTAGAATTAAATAATGAAATTAGTCCTACTTATCTTTGTTAAATAAAAGTTCTTCCTTAGAGTTGTAAAATATTATAGAGTGATATCTTATAACCCATTTTCTCTTTTTAAATGTTTCACAAACATTTTTTTAAAAATTAACTAAATATTTTTTTTATTGTCTAATATTATATGATTATTTAGTAACACATTTTTTTGATGTGAGCAGAGTTTATGTAAGTACAATCACCTCTCATTAAGTGAACCTTATTTAGAAAACACTCAATAATCTATTCATTGATGTTAAGCGAGTTCTTACAAACAATTGTTTTTCAAGTGAGGCGAGTGTGTGCGCGCACTCATCTCTCATTAGGCGGATCTTTGGGGGTGTTAGTGATTAAAATTTACCTTAGCGGGTGTTTATGACAAGGAGAGTATTTGTGACAAATATGGGTGTATAAATAACACCACACTTGAGAAATGGTTTTTTGAAATTTTTTAGAATATTGGTAAAGGCACTCTCAATTTCCGGTCTACAAACCTATTATTAAAAAATAACAAGGGTGCCTTAATTAAAAACCTCTCTTCCTTTCATCCTCTTTCTTTCAATCTAATTCTAAACACAAAAACCATTTCCTTGTTTATTTCTTTCTAACTGCCTTTAATTCCTTCTACTAGAGAAAATTGAATCTCGCATTATTGTTGTAACAACACTAAAATAAATATCATCAAAAGAGTATTCAAGTATAAAATGAAAACACGTCTACAACTCAAAGGAAAAATGTTTCAATGAAGGTTTATATTTATCATATTGTATTTATTGAATGCAAATATTAGACTGAGAAATCGTTGGTTTCAAAATCTAAAAAGATATATATATATATATATTGAGTTGTCCCTATGGGGGTGCGACATGGTATTGGGTACAGATTGGATGAGGCAATTTAGTCCCTTGTTATTTGATTTCAACAATTTAAGACTCATTTTTAAAAAAGGAGGAAGGAAGGTGACCCTACAGAGGACAAAAGAAGTAGCTTCTATAAAAGCTATCACTGGCAAGAGTTTAGCAAAAATGTGCAAAAAAAGGGGCTCAAAGTCTAATAGGCCATCTATTTGCTTTATCTGTCATTTCCTATTCTAATACACCACATACTCCTGTCCAAAGGTTACTGCAGCAATATAGTGATGTTTTTTTAGGAACCCAAGGAGTTACCACAAGAAAAATGCCTAAACCATAGAATAAATTTAAAACCCAATTTTGAACCCCCAAACCAGAGAGACCATACATAATTCCTTTTGTTCAGAAGTCAGAGATTGAAAAGCTCATAAAAGAAATGCTCAGCAGTGGTATAGTCCAGCCTAGCCATAGTCCCTATGCATCACCTGCCATTTTAGTCAAAAAGGGAGATGGATCATGGTGATTTTGTGTTAACTACATGAGATTAAATGAATGGACAGTGAAAGATAAATACCATATTCCTCTCATTGAAGAGTTACTAAATGAATTAAATGGGGCCATTATTTTCTCCAAAATTGATTTGAGGGCTGGTTACCATCAAGTGGGGATCCATGAGCCAGATATACATAAAACTGCATTCAAAACTCATGTGGGTCACTTCGAATTTAAGGTCATGCCTTTTGGGTTAACCAATGCCCCAGCTACTTTTTAATCATTGATGAATGAGATTTTCCATCCTTATCTGAAAAGATTTGTTATAATTGTTGACCTAATTTCTTAATCTTATTTTGATAATAACAATAAATTAGTCATGTGTAATTTAACATGTTTCTTGATATAAGTATATAGTTCATTTACTTGAAAAATTCAAGAAAAACATGACAAGGATCACTCTTTCACTATTCGATCATTGAAAAAGACAAGGAAGATCAAATTTTTCAATGCAAATCATGAAGCACAAATGATCAAAAGACTATAGGAAAAGCTTCAAGGAAAAAGCTTCAAATGAAGATCAATCCGAAGAAACAAATCAAAGCATTCGAAGACTCGTCAATTCAATAATTGAGTTAGTTCTTAAGATTTATGTAAAGTTATTTTATTGATCAAATCCCTATAGCTCAAATGTATTCATACATATTTTAAAGATTGATTCAAACAAGCTTGAAAATTGAATTTATTTGAAAAACATCATTTTACAAAGACCAAATTTTAAAATAAATTCATATCAATTTTAAATGATCATATTTTAAGCTCTAATAAAAATAGGTATTTTAGAAACATATCTTTGAGGTTCAAAAATCATTAAAATTTTATTCGGAACTAAATTATTAAATTGCAAAAATATTTTTATTTTACATTTAAAATTCGCTCAATTTTCGCCTAATTTTGATCTAACGATAAGATGGAGGCCTTCCCGAACTCCGATCATTTTGAAATTTTTACAGTAGTTAGACAACATCTCTTGGTATCTTTGAATAAAATTTGAGCATGATCCAACGGTCTAATTGGGAGAAATTAACAAAATAAATTTAAATTTTGTTGTTAAAACTAGCTGTTGGAAAGTTTGAAAATGTATACCTTGGAGTCAAAACCTCTCTTAATCATCCCCAACGGCCATATGGTTTTGCAAGATATAAATAAGAGGTCCTAGACATGTTTTAACATACCTTGAATCATTCTAATACTTTATTATTCATATATTCAAATATACAAAGATTCAAGAACACATTTTGATCAATCTTTCATCTTTTGAGCTATATATTTTTGATCAATCTTGATAACTCTAGAGTGAGCTTCATTTGTAATCTTCAAATATACTTGAGAGTTATTGTATTGGTGTGTATCACCACAAATAATTCATTCTTCATTTCAAAAGAGAGTTTGTCTCTTTGTAAAGCAAGAGAGCATATCTTGTGAGAAGTGTAGTGTGTATAGCCTACATTGTGAGTGTTGTGTGCATAACGACATTTGTATTGAGGTTTGATCTTCACCCGAAGAAGATTGAATAGTGAAAATTCTCGGAAAATTAACCGAGCGCAGACGTATGGTTGAAGAGACCGAACCGTGAGGACAAAAAGTCTCGAGCTTCAAATTGGTTCAATCTTTCTAAACTCGAGCTCTCTTTTTATTGCTATATTATTTCTTGCATTTTGAGATTGTTTATTTGCTTCTCTTGATATTGATTACTTGAAATTTATTATTTTCTTGATATTGCTGCTTAGCTAAGTTGCTTTGCTTAAATATTTTAAAAACGTTTTAATTTCGCATTAAGTTTTTAAAACCCTATTCACCCCCCCCCCTCTAGGGTTGTTTTCTGACCAACAATAGTATTTTTGATGATATCTTAATCTATAGCCCCACATTAGCTTCATATGTGCAACATTTAGAACTAGTCTTATCTGTTTTGCAAAATCACAAGCTTTATGCTAAGCAGTCCAAATATGCTTTTGCCCAAACGAAGATTGATTATTTGGGGCATATGATTAGTGGAAGATGAGTCTTAGTTGATTGGAGCAAAGTCCAATGTATGTTACAATGGCCAACTCCTACACTCTTAAGGGGTTAAGAGGGTTCTTAGGCATCACCGGATATTATAGAAGATTTGTTAAAGGGTACAATATCATTGCCAAACCATTAACTGATCTTTTGAAGAAAGGGAATTTCTATTGGACACCAGAAGCTACTGCCGCGTTCGAATCTTTAAAGAAAGCCATGACTACCACACCGGTCCTAGCCATGCCTGATTTTACCCTAACATTAACACTTAAGACTGATGCTTATAATTCTGGAGTTGGGGTAGTCCTTACGCAACAAGGAAGACCAGTTTCTTATTTCAGTAAGGCCTTAAGGCCCAAATACTTAGGGTTATCTACCTACGAAAATGAGCTGCTTGCCATATTAATGGCAGTGCATCAAATGAAGTATTACTTACTTCGTAATCATTTTATGATTCTCACTGATTAGCAAAGTATCAAACATTTCGCCAATCAAAAGTTATCCATGATGCTACAACAAAAGTGGTCTACCAAACTGTTGGGTTATGATTACAAAATCACGTATAGATGTGGTAGTAAAAACAAAGCTGCAGATGCATTATCCAGGCTACATGAAGAAAGTAGGCAAATCAATGCCATCACAATTATTCAATTATATTGGGTGCAAGAAATAGTAGCTGGCTATGTTGATGATTCCCAAGTTGCATCAGTGCTGTAAAAATTACAGCAAGACTCTTCCAGTGTCCCGCATTACACCTTCTCCAATGGAGTCTTAAGGCATAAAAACAAACTATATGTGGGAAACTCTGAATCACTGAAAACTAGAATTCTCAAAGTCATTCAGTCTTCCAATGAGGGGGGACACTCTGGATCTCTTGGCACCTACCAAAAGGCTAAGTCTTACTTCTACTGGCCGGGAATGAAGTTTGATATTAAAGCCTTCGTTACTAATTGTGACATTTGCTAAAGAAACAAAGTAGAGAATGTAGCTCCCGTAGGACTTCTACAGCCTCTCCCTATTCCAGAACAAGCATGGCAGCACTTTACCATGGACTTCATAGAAGGATTGCCAAAATCGGAAGGAATGAAGTTATTCTAGTGGTTGTAGATAGACTTACAAAATATAGCCATTTCATTGGCTTGAGTCACCCATTCACAGCCTATACAGTTTCAAGAGCATTTATGGACTCTATTTACAAGCTCCATGGTCTACCTCTCTCAGTTATATTAGATAGAGGGTCCATTTTCACCAGCAGTTTTTGGCAAGAATTATTCAAGTTATTGGGTACTGAACTGAAGCTAAGTATTGCCTACCATCCCCAAACATATGGTCAAACTGAAAGAATCAATGCTTGTTTGGAAACTTATCTAAGGTGAATGGTGGGTCATAAACTGAAGGCTTGGCATCAATGGTTATCACTTGCTAAGTGGTGGTTTAACACTCACTACCATTCTCGAATGAAAATGTCTCCATTTCAAGCTTTGTATGGGTATATCCCTCCAATTCAAGGTTCCTTTGATCATTCTGCTAGTTCAGTTGCCTCCGTAGAAGACCATTTACAACAGAAAAAGATTATGCCATAACTTGCTAGAGAAAGTTTGGAGTTGGCTTAAAACAGAACCAAAATCATGGCTGATAAAAGGAGGATTGACAGAGAATTCAAGGTAGGTGACTGGGTATACCTACGTTTGTTGCCTTATAGACAGTCCACAGTGGCAATTCGAAGAAATCTCAAGCTGGTAGCAAAATACTATGGTCCCTACAAAGTAATGGCAAGAATAAGTAAAGTAGCCTACAAGCTTCAATTACTAATTGGTTTAAAGATTCACCCTATTTTTCATGTCCCTAAACTCAAGAAGAAACTAAGCAAAAAGAAAGTGCCCATCCAAGACTTACCCTATGCTGATGATAAAGGGCAAATTTGAGTGGAGCCTATGGCTATTTTAAATAGAAGAATGGTGAAACAACACAATCATGCAGTGGGACAAGTGCTTATTCAGTGGACCAACTCTGCTCCTGAGGATGCAACTTGGGAAGACTCCATCTTCATTGCAAATCAGTTTCCAGACTTTAATCCTTGAGGACAAGGATGTTAAAGGGATGGGTATTGTTGTGATTCTCCTATATTTCTGAGGGCACTACTGTCTTTGTATTTATAGTGAGAATAAACTGTGGATAGGAAGTCATATTCTTGTGAGATAGGAAAGCATATTCTTGTGAGTTGTGATCGTTGTAATTGTTGAGGTGTCTGGGTGAGCGGTCCAATAGTACAAGATATTGTTTTCTTTTTATTTATTTTTTCCTTTCTTTTCTAAAAGGCTATATAAGCCAGAATATATAATAGAGTAAGGTATGAAATGAAATGGCTTTTGCCCTAAAATGAGGCTCTGTCAGTAGATCTTTCAGAGATTTAGTGCATTTTTATTATTAAAATTATAGTAGTAGCCTTAGTAGACCTAGGCTCACTACAGGCATTAGGAAAAAAAAATTCTATGGCAAAAGCACACATATATTGACTCTCTACACTATACATAAAGGTGTGGGTGATGAAAAGAGAAAAAGAATAGAGCCTTATTGAGAAATTGGAAACTAAATACACAATCAATCGTCAAAAAATTGAAAAGTCAAAAATTAAAGGAGCTTTATTGGATAGAGAGCATGAAAGGGCAATATAAAACAATGGAAATAGTCTACATGTAAAAATAGTGATAGGAATTTTTTATATGACAAGTAAGGAAGAAATTGTATACCATTGGAGACCATTTTTTTTATCCTTTTCTACCCATATAAATATATTGCCAATTAGATATAAAAAAATTTCACAAGGTCCATGACACATAGGATAGAAATACACCCCTATTCATCCACTTCCTGATTAAATTTTTTTGATAAAATTAGGTGGGGATGATCTCCGCATCCCCAGCAATTTTTACCAAAAAAACCAATCATTTACATGCTCAAAAAAGGAAATACATTCTTTAGCGAAGAGAATGAAACCATTTTTGGAATGGGACTGTATATATATATATTATGCAGCCCCTTCTCTTAAGGACCAATTTTAAAAGGGGTCAATAGATGAATTTTCTGATGAAACTTTGTGAAGATGATTTATATGATTAGCAGATCATTTCCACCAATTTGAATTGAAAAATTCAACCGCAATGAGTGTTAACTAAACATCTAAATTTCAACTGCTTGAATTTTTAAATAAAATCTGGTCGCGACGATTTATAAATCATTGAGATCATTTTCACCAAATTTCATAAAAAAATTCATTTGTTTACCCCCTCAAAATAGTTGTTCTATTTAAAGACCAAAGGGTATTGATAGTGTATATATACACACATATATATCACATATCTATGAATATATATCAGACCCGATCTAAAAACGACGATCCTTAATTCAAGAAAACCAAGGGCCATCCATTTTGAAGAATAAACGGTTGATTTTTTTAGGAAACTTGGTGAAGATGATAACTACAATGAGTAAATCATCTCTATAAAATTTCTTCAAAAACATAAAATTAGAAATATATGTAATAAAAAAGGTGAAATAAATATTTAATTTTATCCATTAAAATTTTATACGATCGTATAATTAATTAAATAAAATATAGTTTCAACTTGATATTCAAACGTAAAAGGCAGTATTCCTAATCTTCTTGCGTTGGTCATTGGGCATTGACCAAGTGCCTTAGGGCAACTCCAACCTTGCACCATCCCACCAAATATGGTGTGATTTTCACACCAATTTGCTCCAAGGAAGCACCAAAACTTGCACCAAATTTGGTGTAATGAATAGTGTTGCACCATATTTGGTGTAACACTATTCACTCCACACCATCCCACCATCTTTTTTTCTTTTATTTTTTAATTTTTATCTTCATTGTTATTTTCATATAAATATCAATTAGGTCATTTTTATACTTCTAATTTAATTTTTTTAGTTTATTGTTTTAATTAGAAATATTAATAATTTGTTTTATTAAAAAAATTAATTTATTCTAATTAAATTTATGTATATTTTATTGTAATTAAAATTTTTTAATAATAAATATGTTATGTTAATTTAGTGATTTTTAGTTTTATAAATTATAATTATTTAAATTATTATAAGTTAATTAATAATAATATCTATAATAAAATAATTAGTACAATATAATTATTTATATGATGATATAAGATAATAGAATAATAAAGAGAATATTCTATTTTTAGAGAGAATATACTTTTTGGTGTTATATTTGGTGTTATGGTTGGAGTTGAAAAAAAAATTGGTGTAAAAATAACACCATTTTGGTGCTAAATCAACACCAAAATGGTGTTTTGGGTTGGAGTTGGTCTTATAACTTGGATCTCAAACAAAATCAACCCCCAACCACCCATAAACACCAATTAGCTCTCAGAAATAACATAAAATTATAAAAGTCATCACATATCTTAAATATCAAGTGTCTACTCAGAGGCAAAATATTCGCAATGATTATAATAAGAGTATCTGTAATGGCACCATAAAAAATTCAGTATTATTTAAAATAATATATATATTTTAATGTATTTTACTTCTTTTAAGGCAACAATTTTTAAAGTGATAGGTAGTGTATATCTGAAAAATCCTTAAAAAGATGTACTTTTTGTATTTTACTTCTTTTGTTGCGAACTTACGACGTTACATGTGAGTTTCTTAAAAAGATGTAATTTTTTATTTTATCTCAAAAATGACCCATGATGTTCTGAACGGCTAAACCACTTATTTAGAATAGTGAGTTGGGATTTGTTTTGACTCTAACTTTTAAAGTGATTCTATTACTCCAGAGGAGTTGAATATGTGTTATTCACTCATCAATATGTTGAAATTAGTGTCTTGTAGTTTTTTTTCATAGAGGATATACATATTGGACTTTTAAAATACAACCTCTTGCTCTTGGATTGAAGAACCTCAAGTTTGGCCCAAATCTCTCACTCATCTCTAAAGTTTAATTTTCAGTTCAAGTATCCTTAAAATTTCTAATTTCGGTTGAAACAACCTTAAAGTTTCTAATTTTGGTTTATGCATCTTTAAAACTTTTTTTTTTCGGTTGAAACATAGTTGAAGTTTCTAATTTTGGTTGCAACATCCAAAAATGCCCCTTAAAAGAGTGACTCGTGACAATCACGCACGTTTTCCATCCATCTTTTTAATGGGGCATCCAGGTTTGGACAAGCGAGGAAAAATTGGAAACTTTAAGGATTCTTTAACTGAAAATTAAACTTTAGGAACGAGTGAGAGATTTAGGTAAAACTTTAGGGATCATTTTTACTAATTACCCATATTTTTCACATATATATTAGTTATTCGTGGAGAACTTAGTAGAGATATTGCTTGTGGGTACAACTATACTAGAGGCATCAGATTTCTTCCGGTTCACATCATCAGGGAATTCAACAAATTCTCCTTACAACTTAAATTCAAGTTGAAGGAGTGGAAAATTATCAAATGGGCAAAACCTAGACAAATTAAACAAGGAATAAACACTCTAGAAAAAAAGAAAAAAAAAACTCACAATTTTATTGAACAATAGTTTGCCTTTTACAATTACAAAGAAACCCAGTTATAAGGAGGAAATTGCAAGAAAGGAAATAAATTCAAAATAATTGCCAAAAATAGAAAATCGTAGAGATCGTGGGATCCTATAGTGTTGATGCCAAGAATCATGCAGGATTTGATGGAAGTCAAATTTAAACTTCCTAGTTCAGCTTATTTCCAAATTGAATCTTGTCACAAATAGTAAATTTGCCGATTCAAATGCCTAAATTGTGAAATTTGACCAAAAAATTGCGTGCATCCCTACCAAATTAGCTTTGATGGGGAAAAAGCCTAATTGGAAGTCCGTTAACCAGCATCGGAAGCGGGTCATATGCAATCTTTTCATTTGGAATTAGCTTTTCCCATCTAAATTTTGTTACTAACCTATGCATAAAGGTTAGTACTTCCAAACGAGCAAAATCGCTTCCTGGGCACATCCTTGGTCCTCCTCCAAATGGTACAAAAGTGAACGGTATCGGCCCTTTTCCTTCGAACCTTGATGGATCGAACTTCTCTGGATTCGGAAAGTATTTTGGATCTTTATGCGTTGTATGTACAGTCCAAAAAACCTGATAATGAAATAATTTTATGAATGATTAATATTTGACAATTATAAGAAGTTAATGCTAGATGACCCAAGAAAAAAAAATATTCCCAATATCCGGGCCCTAGTTTGTGTGGTAATTCACAGGTAAATGCATCCAAACCATTAATCACTTTATGTCAATCTCCTATATTTTTGTGCATGTGTGGTTCAAATTCATTTAGGCTACTACATTTGGGATAATTTTGTGCATAAATTATTTCTCCCATACTTTTTTTAGTAAATCATGTTTTCGAGGAGAAGGCGAACCAGTACCCTTTTACAAATTTCAACGTACTAACCAATTGATTATATAGAAAGTATACCTTCCATCCCTTGGGAATTGAGAAGTTCCCGTAAGTAAAATTGCTTATAGCTTCTTTGAAATTTCCAGTAGCAGGAGGCACAAGTCTTAAAACTTCATTTATAACATTACGAGAATACTTCATCTTTTGCATATCTTCCCAGCTCAACAACTCTTCTGACCCTTTCGATTTCGCAATCTTGAGTTGTTCTATTAATCAAGATAAACATTTTTTAGGAAAAATAAGACTTGAAAAATCTTAAAAGCAAGTGTACAAATTAGACTGAAAACAACGAAATTAGTCAAGTGAAGATTGAAAACAACGAAATTAGTCAAGTGAAGTATATATATATATATAGAGAGAGAGAGGGGTTCCGTTTTTGGTACGGACCAATCCTTATGGATCAGTTCTTTTACGACAGTTTTCCGTTATAAAAACATTTGGAGGTATTTTTTATGACGCAAAACCGTCATAAAAAGGATCAATTTGTACATACTGGTCCGCACCTGAAATTTCCCGTATATATAGATGCCCAAATATATATTTATTTAGGGGCTTTTAGGATTTGGCCCCCATTTAAAAAGAAGAAAAAGAAGAAAGAGTTAGTGACCGCATCCTACAAAAGTTCAAAGATAAGGACCTGCCCTAATTTTTCCATTAAATTATTTATGTATTTATTTCATTCTTAGAAATCTTCACCTACCTTCAAGGACTTTGGCATAGACATCAGGATGATCCGCAAGAAAATAGATGACAAAGGTCATTAGGATGGTTATAGTTTCATTGCTCGCAAACAATATACCCAAGATAAGGATAGGGATCTCTATCTCCTTTAAAAATTTGCCTTCCTCATCAGTCCATATAAGCATTTTTGATAACAAGTCATGCGGACATTCCACATCTTTCTTCTCGGACAAATCTTTTCTCCTCTGCTTGATAATCGGCAAAAGCTCTTTTCTAATCAAATTCGCAGCCTTTATAGCACGATTAAAAGCGGTGCCTGGAAAATTTATGGGCACCGAAAATAGCCCCTTGGTTACAAGCTTGAAACTTTTAGCAATCCTGGCGATGAACCGAGGATCTTCAACACTCACGAATAGATGACAAGCCAAAGAGAAGGCCAAGTTTTGTGATAGAGGGACAATTTTGACTTCTCTACTAGGAGTACTGCATTCTCTCTCGATGTAATTCCTTGCTGTATAATCCATCATAGGTACGTACTTTTGGAGTGCTTCGGGCTTGACAAATTGGGAAAGAATCTTGTGCGTTTTATTAGCAGTAATCAGTGGGGATGGGCTGGGGGAGAAAATAATTTTCAAAGAATTGTGTGGGAGACACGTAACTAGGAGCTTGTTTTCGTTAGAGAACAACAACTTGTTGCCTGCAGGGCCACAAAAGACGGCCATTGTATCACCCCCGATAGACGTTTTAAATATCTCCGGGGAATATTTTTTCATTCTTTCATTGATGAATCTCTCCGGGTGACCAGCCCGGCCAGTGCTGATGAATTGGAGTGTTTCTCCGATGACTGGCCATCCAGTTTTGCCCGGTGGAAGTTTTGTTTTGTTGATTTTGGTTTTGTAGATGAAAAATAAATTGAGAAAGGATGGTATAAAGAGGAGTCCTATAAGAAGAGATGAGAGGAAGAGATCCATTGGAGCTAGTTATGGTTCTTATAAATTTTCTCTCTTTTCTTGTTAGAACATGAAGATGGTGTGCTATACTAGGTTCAGATGTGTTGTATTATATAGACAAATGAAAGAAATACTTTTGAAAATCTAATCTTAATGGACCTTTATTTTCATCTAACAATTTGTCCACCATTAATTGAATGTAGCCTGTTAATAGTAAATTTAAGCATTTGTAGATCTAGATTTTGACTTAATTTCTACTTTTACTGAATAATATAGAGAAATATTTTAAACAGATGACTTTTGTAATTTAGTATTAAACTTTCTCTTTTTAGAAAAAATGTATAGCTCCACCCCTACATGTGGCAAACGAATATTTATTACAAAAATAGATTTATTTATTTTTTGTTTTAAAAAATAACGTGACATCTCAATTAAATAGAAAAAAAAAAGCAATTCAAACTTTGAATACCAAAATAAAATAAGTAAAATTTTAAAGACCAAAATGATAATGAAAGCAAAGTTTATGCAGATAAAATGTGAACTATCCATTTGTCGCATGAAGGTGATTAGTTGGTTGGTTAAACTTTATTTAGATGAATTTTTCTCCCTGACAATTTGTGAAAGTGTGACTTCAAAGTGGCTCAATATATGCCAACGCTAGGTAGGCCGGCAGGGTCAGACATTCACTCATTTGTACTTTAAGTTTGAACGCATATCATTTTTTTTTTCTTTTTTTTATATTTATTTATTTTGGACATTTGTGGTTGTATGAGTCTATCACTTTGACTCTCCGTGGAAAATCGAATTTGAAATAATGTGCTAAATTATTCTACCGTTGAGGCAACTATGTGATGTTATGCATATTATTCTTATTTAAAATTAAATATTATACGTGCTAAAAGATACGGCAATATAAAACTATTAATAAGGAAACAATTGTAAATTTTTTAATATTTTAAAATTATCTTTATTAACAAACTTTTTTTATAATTATAAGATCTGTACATACAAATTAATAATATTAACATACACTTACTTAAAAACACAATATATGAAAACTAAAAGACATGGCTTTCTAAGTTTTTGTAGTGTTTTGTTTGGTGCGGTTTTTTTTGATGTTCAAAGTAAAATGGACAAAGTAAAAGATACTAATAATATAAAAATATTAAGATTGGGAAAAAAATGTGTGTGACAACAATTCAAAATATACATTAAAAAAAAAAAAAAAAAAACCTACATATTCAAAAAGTCAGACAACAAAATTGCAAAATCATGAATTAAAAATTATTATCACCGGGATGGCAATAGGCTGGGTTTTAATAAACCCACATAAATGATCTATTATAGATAGAGATGATTTGGTAAATCTGAACTCGAGCTACCTAATGAATCTCCGACCAGACCCAACTGAGGTGGATATTACAATTAAATCCAAATCCATCTTACAACCTCATTCAGGTTGGGTTAGACTCTTTTACCATCCCTAATCATTCACCATTATATTCAAAATTTTAAATTCGATTTCTAAAAGGAGTTACTTGTCATGTTGGCAATAACATGGAAAATAATTAGTACAACAATATTATATATTTTTGAAATTTTAATTTTAAACATATAAGATCATTCTTAGTAACATCGTATAAAAAAGAAATATATATTTTTTTAAAAATTATTTAAGTTTGTAAAATATTAAACAATTTTTTATTTTTTTATTTTTAAACTAACGGAAGAATTTGGTCGCATCTAGGTTTGGCATTAATTTAAATTGATAGTAAGTAATTTGAATGCAAGTTAAATGAAGAAAAAGTGAGTTACAATAGTTTTTCATGAATCTTAGTTTTAAACATAATTTTATAGTCATGATTAATCTTATTTTATAGATCTCGATAAGTGTATTTGAAGTTAATGTATTTTAAATTTTAAAAAGAAGCTGATGATCGAAAAAAGTGAAGGCAAATTCGTGGAATATGGGAAAAAAAGTTGTTAATTTCTTTGATTTGATGTTTTAACACATCTAATGGCCCAAAAGTTGTTAATTTCTTTGATTTGATTTTTTGTGTCGCCATGCGGTTCAACACGGAAATACCTAGTTATATAAATTATATTCCAATCCATTTTATATATAGACAGAAAATCCATGTGAGCTGGGGCGGAGAGAAAGGCAAACTAATTAGCATTTATATCTAGAGGGGTAGAAAGAAACTAAGAGGATGTCCAACAATACTCTCTTACTACATACAACCTATGTTATGCTTGAGTACGTAAAACTTGTCGCATTATAATTTTAACAAAAAACAGGTCGTACCAATATATATATATATATATATATATATATATGTATTTAAAAATTATAGAAAATCATAGCATAATAATTTCATATATATATGGGTAACGCAATGGGGGGTACGTATTTCCCACTAAAACTTATGGTGGATAACTCTTTATTTTAACGCGTTTTTGTTGTATTTAAGGAAAATAATTCTTGAAATATTACTTTACGAACTATATCACGGATGTTGAATATGATAATCACTTGATGTTATTACTAATTTGTAGTATAACTTATTATGATATATATGCACACATCCTATTAGACCTGTCAAATAACTACAATAATCTATAATTAACTGCTATTTATATTTTTCAATAAAAGAAAATGAATTTCGTAGAACATTGCCATCACAATATAACGCCACTGCATGTGATAATTGCAATGAAATTTGGCTTCAATTGATTTAATATGAAAGGGTCACAAAATCCAGGTTAAAGATTTAGACCAAATTATGGATTTAATTATATAACCTCTAAATAGTGGTATAAAGTTTGTGGGTTTTACGGTGTATTTTAGCCACATGTGACTGTGAGCTTGAAAGATATGGATAGCTTCATAGTTATATGGTAATTTTAAAATTATGTATAGAAAATACAAGAAAAAAACAATAAAAATTGCATAAAAATAACATCTAATATGTACGTGTTGATTTCTTATTGGCTTTTCCAAATTTTACAAAAGAGTTTAGCTTCATAGTTATATGGTAATTATAAAATTATGTATAGAAAATACAAGAAAAAAACAATAAAAATTGCATAAAAATAACATCTAATATGTACGTGTTGATTTCTTATTGGCTTTTCCAAATTTTACAAAAGAGTTTACAAAACTACCATTGGATAATAATTTTTTAGACTTTAAGTTTTGTTTAAAATTGATTGACACTATTTTTTATGCTTTAACTTATACACAACCATTAGAGATGTTATACCAGTAAATTCAACTTTTGTTGGATACAAATTACAATTGGCATATATCTTTGCAGACCAAAGAAAATACAATAAGCCCATTTCATGGAATTCCATTATGAATGGTACCAAATTTTACACAGGAGTTTACAAAACTACCATTGAATAATATTTTTTTAGACTTTAAGTTTTCTATGAACTCTTCTTTGACTTCTTGCATTCCTTTTTGAGTTATGAAAAATAAAAAGGTGAGATTTGAAAGGAGAAACCTATTTTTTCGAAAATACAAATCATATACATCACAAACGCTAATTTGCTATTTTGTTATTAAAATTACTTCTTTTTTTTTGTCCGGTAGAAAAATGTTTAGGTGAGGAGAGGTTTCTCCAATTCAAGATGAGGACTATCAAGCTGAATGAGTACTTGTAGTGGTTCTTTAAACTTAAACCTTACAAGTGAAGTATTCGAATCATTATCAAGTCAACCAATCCTCATTGGCTATTAAAATTACTTTTGAAAATTACAATTTATGCATATTAGTTACATTTGTCTCTCT
Organism: Lonicera japonica; assembly: GCA_021464415.1. Taxonomy (NCBI): domain Eukaryota; kingdom Viridiplantae; phylum Streptophyta; class Magnoliopsida; order Dipsacales; family Caprifoliaceae; genus Lonicera; species Lonicera japonica. Next base: position 28,047 of record JAKCWG010000454.1, on the reverse strand, counting down.
TAAATTTTTGAAAGCTAACGATTAGTATTAATCATGCTCTTAATAATGAATAAAAACAATATTAGTAAAACATTTGTTTTTCTTTTTATTAATTTTGCAAAAAGTGACTTCAGTAATTTAGTATTAAACTTGCCCTTTTTAAAAAAATGTAAATGTATAGTTCCGCTAAGTGGAGGAGCCAGGATTTCGACTAAGTGGGGGAGAAATTCATAACGCACTAAATTATATTTAAAGACTTAATTTTAAGGCAAATATAATAATATTAATAACAATATATAGTTCATAGAACTCAAATATTAATAACAATATATAGTTCAAACAATACCCAATAATAATTTTTTTTTAGCAAGCTACCCTTTATATATATATATATATATATTTTTCAAACAATACCCAATAATAACTTTTAAAAAAAATCAAAACTAAGTGGGGGTACTCGCCCCAGTTGCCCCTACATAACTCCGCTTGTGGCTCCGCCCCTACATGTGGTACATGGATATTTAGTCTAAAAATAAATTTTTCGTTCATAAAAAATGACACGACATCTAAATTAAAAAGAAAGGGAGATGAGATTCCTCTAAAGCACATATACTTCAGTTGGGTTCCAAGTATCGGTATCAGATATGCCGCCGATAAGGCGGGATATGTACAGGATACATATCGGAGTATTCGATGTTTTTGAAATTTCGGATACGACTAGGATACTTGAGGGATACGACAAGGATACCTGCGGCATACGGCGGGGTAAGTTTTGTAATTTTTTTATTGGGGTTGCTTTAAAAATAACAAACAATTCCTTTAATATATAAACCTCCCAAAGAGATTTGGGCTTTCCCTTTACAACTCAATGAATAAGTTAACATTTTTAACGAAAGATGAAACGATCCACCAAAACACTCTATCATTCATCTACAATCATAGTTGTTCGATCTCTATCATTCTTCTGGTATTTAAGTCAGAATATTATATCTACTTTTAAGTTATTATGCAATTAAATTGCTAAGTTACGTTATCTTCTTTAGTTTTATGAATATTAATGATATTGTTAATAAATTTATAAAATTCTTATAAGCTGAATAATTAAATATATATATATATATATATTATAATTATTTTTATTATCTGTATCCAAGACATATCGTATTTTATATTTTTCTAATTTTATCGTATCACCGTATTGATACAATATCGTATTTAGTATTTGTATTCGTATTCATGTTTCATAGTGCTATTCAAACCTTGAATAAAATGAATAGAATTTTAAAGACCAAAATGACAATAAATGCAAACTTCATGAGGTAAAATATCAATTACCCATTTGTCGCATAATGGTTTAAGACGAAGATGTGAACACCTCATTTTGCGACCCCCGCAAGAATCTTGGTAAATAAGCACACATGCATGCACGAGCATTCCTAGATGCATATAGTATATACATGTGATACAGGTCAAAGAAGAAAACCGAAAAGACGCCCGGATGAGAAATTAAAAAATTATTGAAAATTGTTGGAACCGAAAATCGTCAAATATCCTGAAAACTTGTGAAAAGAGAGTTACACATTTCTGATCATCCTCAAACTTTGAGAATTGTTAGACATTACCATAAAGAGTAGCATACTTGAAAATTAGCTTGATCCGACGGTCGGATCTCCAAAAATTTAGAAATCGTGAGTTTATTTCGGGTGATCAAATGGAAGCCTTCTCGAAGTTAAAATGATCTGAAGTTCGGTCAGTAAATAGGTTTTATTGTGGGGAAGAATATGTTCAAAGTTCAGCTTTGTCGAACATGGGATCATCAAGAATCAATTTGTCTATCATGTAATTCTAGTCGAAATGTCCTTCGTAGCAAATTAAAATAAATAGAGGCCTTCTCGAATTCTGATCGACCTCAAATTTGGATAAAAGATAGAAAACATTTGGAGGAAAACATATCCAAAATTCAGGAAAATCCAACGCCTAGAAGTTCAATTGTCGAGGATGTTGTATGCAAATACGTTTCTTATGCGGGAACAAACTCTTTGTACCAATCAGAAGAGACCGAGTCCTTCCCGAACTCCGATCGTCTCCAATTTTTTATAGAGTCTATAAGACTTCTACTGGAAATACATATCCAAAAATCAGCATAATCCAACTGCTAGAAGTTCAATTGTCGAGGTTGTTGTACGCAAGTACATTTTCTACGCGGGAACAAACTCTTTGTACCAATCCGAAGAGACCGAGTCCTTCCCGAACTCCGATCGTCTTCAAATTTTTACAGGGTATAAAAGACTTATATTGGAAATATATATCCAAAATTCAGTATGATCCAACGGTGAGAACTTGACTTTTCGTGCAAACATGTAACTTTGTCTACAACAAGTACCTTTCATACGCAGAAACAAACTCTTCATACCAATCAGAACAAAATGAGACCTTCTTGAACTCTGATCGACCTGGAATTTTGACACAATCATATCCAAAAATCAGGATGATCAAACGGTGGGAAGGCTTTGCGATAAGCTCCAAGAGTCCTGGTTGCAATCTATTTTCTTGCTCTCAAAGCAATTTTTCAACTATAAATAAACCCCCCTCCATTCATGTTTTTCATCAACAATCAAGGGGATTTCGTGGTAATAACCAAGAGATCCTTATTCTCTCCCTCCAAGAGAGCTCAGGTATAATTCTCTCTCTCTTCTTTTATTTATTCGTCAGTTTTATAATTCATACTCTTGTGTGCATAATTTCTATCACTTAATAGCTTTTCATATCCCTTTTTAAAATTATTTTTCAAAACCAAAGGCATATAACAAACCCTTATCCAATTTCAAAATAGTATTATTACTTTCTTACTTTTTCAAAAGCCTAGATTAACGGTATTGTTATATAAAGGAATCGATAATCGCTATATATCCGATCTAACTAATAGATTACGGTGTAAATGTGATAAATACTCGATTATGAGAGCACTATTGCCATTTATACCGGTTTAATCAATAGACTATGGTATACGATCGGTCAATTCATCTCATATAAAATCGAATATAAGATTCCACATTGAATCAGTTTTCGAAAAGCCCAATACATTATAAAATCACTTGTTTCATTGAATCTATTATTATCAAACTCTCTTTTTTAAATCACACACACACACTTATTTTCAAAATCCTGGGCAAATTGGGAAACACATCGTTTTCATTCTTTTCTCAAAATCCCGGTTTCTAAGGCAAGCTCAGAAAGCTGTAAAGTAATAGCAATAGCATGCAATAACTGAATTATAACACACGCATATCCTACTCAAGAGACCAAAAGGGCGAATTGGATGCCTAACACCTTCCCGATTCGTAACTTAATCCCCGAACCTTCGAATCAACTGATTTCGCATACATTGTGTATAAGAGGATATTTAGTCCATAAATACGTCTCTTTTACACAAACTTTTTTTGTTTGTTTAGTAAAACAAACTTGCGACTCTTATTCTCTTCAAAACCGATTTTCTAAACAACAACGGAATCGCCGCCCACGAAGACCCCGAGCGTCGAGAATACGGGTTCTCATAGGAGGTACGTGCTTGGTTGGTTCAACTTTATTTAGATGCAATATTATCCTAACAATTAATGTGTGGAAGTAGGACATCAAAGAGTGAATAAATGCCAATGCTCCGGTCAGTCATTTGTCTAGGTGCACCACCTGAAACAAACACTTAGGAGACATATAAATTATGTCTCCTAAGAGCTGCTGTATGTCGCCTAAGGCTTATGCGACATACCGTATGTCGCCTATAATACAAATGCCGCCTTAGATCTAAGGCGACATAAGAATAATACAAATGTCACCTAAGATTTGGCCACTTAGGCGACATACCAAATTGAGTATGTCGCTTAAGTCATTCACTTAGGAGACATACTCTATTTCCTATGTCGCCTAAGTCAACCACTTACGCGACATACTCTATTTGGTATGTCCCTTAAGTGTTTGAATTAGGAGACATAAAAAGTAGTGTATGTCTCCTAAGTCAACCACTTAAGCGACATTATCTATTTGGTATGTCACCTAAGTGGTAATTTTAAGAGACATACTGATGAAAGTATGTTGCCTAACTGTATTTGGTTAAAAGTATTTGATCACCACTTAGGCGATATACTTTCATTTGTATGTCTCCTAAGAGGTTCTAGAAAGGCTGTGTTATTGTACAACCACACCTTACATTTTCTACAAATCAACATGCATTATAAATTTGATACTAATTCATTCACACAAAATCTTTTCTACAAATCAACCTGCATTATAAATTTGATACCAATTCATTCACATACAATGCTGAAACTGAAATTACAATCCAAATAGAAAGAATTGAATTCCACATCAAACAAAATTCATAAATATCAAGCCACAAAATATGCAACCATGTACAAGCATACATATAAATTGATATACAAGCACAAACAGCCGTGGTGGTCGCGTTACTGTCCGTAGTAGAACATGCAGAGAGCAACAGTGGCAACGTCGACGAGTCCTGCAATGACGACAACGAAGCAGCGGGCAGGGCGTTTTACAATGCCAACAATTGCTCCCTGATCTGTCGGCGAGTGATAGGCATAGCACTAGTCCTAATCTGAGGCATCATTACTTGAAACAAATTACTAAATTAAATGGTTAAATTATTTAATTATTTAAGTTGATATACGTATCATTAATTATTATTATTATTAATAATAATAACAATAATAAAAAAAAAACCTCTGTAAAGACAAATTGCATAAACCAATGTTTAAAGTCAAAACAAACATATCTATAAACCCAACTCCAATATGAAGTTTGTTTCAAATGCACCTATTTGCATTATGTTATAATATCCATTTTTTTTCAAAAGAAGACAAAAGTAAATTGACAGAGAAAGCACCCAGACATTATGTTATAATACCCATCTTTGACCATGCATAGTACTTGGGAGATAGTGGCTCAATGATAGACAAAACATTAACCTATTAAAATCAAAACACAAAATTAAAAAAACATATCACAATGGAATCATATTTGATCGAAGAACTGGCCCTAAGAAATAAAATAAATTGGCCCACTAAAATTTGTTTAGAATAGCATGTGCCTAATTTTTTTATTAAAAGGCAAAAGGAAAATGTGAAGAATATCCTTAGTCCTGGGAAAACAACAACAAACAAACAGAGCATCAAAGTTATTAGAGTTAATGAAAAAAATTTAACTAACATAAAATACGAACATCAACCATTTTATGAACTTTTTAACAATAGTGAGCCAATCTATACTGTTTAACAATGATTAATAAAAAGAAGAAGGGATCTTCACTTGAAACAATTAGCATTACATAGTGGGTCTCATCTAAAAATGGGCGAAAAACCGAGCTGGTACATAACACACTAATTGGTGAATAATGAATTTCAAAATAACAATGGAGGACCTATAATGGGGAATCCTCCTTGCGAAAGTGACTCCTCGTCTTTATAACAATGGAGGACTTATAATCATGGTCCAGGTGAAAGAAGTGAAATTGCTAACTTTTGCCATTGTCAAAGTTTAATAATGGAGGACCTATAATACCTTATATTATTTCCCTGTTAAACAATTGATGTGCGAAAAGCAATATAGCCGTGATATATACACACATTCCCTCTACTAGAATATTGCTAGTCTTAAGGTATCCTATGATGGATTGCTTTTGATACAAATACTCTGTTTTTGTTCAATGATTCAAAAACATTACCATTTAATGTTAAATATGCTAAAATACACCTAAATATATAAAAATGTAACAGTAAGTGGCTGATTATATCTTTCCTAAAATAAAATTAAGCCTTATCCAATCTTAAATATAGAAACGGTCAATTAATCAAATTTGTAATTATCTGCTAGATACACTACATTACTCAATTTACAAAACAAATAAAAACTAAAATTAAAAAAAATAATAAGTTCAAGATCTAAAAAGATAAATACAACTTCAACGTAAATCGAGCAAAACAGCTGGAAATTTGGAGGTTTGACCAGATCTAGAGCTCCTTTGCACAAAAATCGAGCAACTGAATGAGAGTGAGAGAGAGGGAGATTAGAGAGAGAAAGAGGACATACCTTTTATGGAGTTGGAAGGAGGAGTTTTCTGACGGATCAACGGTCAGAGATCGAACACTACGGGTGTGTGGGACCTTTTGTCAATATGTCAAAACAACTGCAAAAGTTTAACAGAAGACGAAAAAAAAATATTGGAGAACCAATATCTCTACCTGATCACTAGAACAATCAATAGTAGTTTGGGTAAACGAAGATGATACTTGATGCATCACGATCGAACTGTCTTTCTTGGCAACCACCATTAAGCTTTGTAGGCTAGGCTTTTTGATGGCTTCTGGGGTATAGCGTGAAGACTCATAATCCACCCATAACGGAACTTGGGAAAAAGCAAACCTAAGAAGAGACAGTTTAAGCAATAGTGCTTCTTTCATCAGCAAAAAAACGACAGGAATATGAAAACATATACATCGTAAAACCAAAATAATAAAAAATCCCTAATTTATCCCACAAGAAGTAAGAATGTAAAATACTTTCTTTTTCTTAGTCTCTCTTTCATCTGGAAAAATCAGAAAAGCTACGCGATAGCATGCGAAACAAAATTTTCACGTCAATTACACAAAGGTGCAATGAAAAATACCCAAAACATGAGCTTCTGCCAAGGTGAGACAAATAAACTTCCCTCCAAATTTTAGAACTCTCTTTGCCTGATAATACACAACACAAAAAATCCAGCTTCAGATTTCAACTCTTTATAGCTCAGTGAAGTCAATTTTTTGAGAACACACAACTGGATACAATTTGAAAATTTTACTCGAACTTTAGTCCAAGATACCTTAGATAAATATTGACTCCCAAAGCTTTGGACCGAGTTCTGGCTCCATCAATGCATCTCTACACCAGATTGGGTCTTAGGCGACATACTCTATTGAGTATGTCACCTAAACCACATCTTAGGAGACATACATTTCGTATGTCTCCCAAGAGATCACTTAGGAGACATACATTTCGTATGTCTCCCAAGAGATCACTTAGGAGACATACATTTAGTATGTCGCCTAAATACTTCCTTAGGCGACATACATACTCAGTATGTCTCTTAAGAGGTAAACTTAGGAGACATACATTTAGTGTGTCGCCTAAGTATTTACTTAGGCGACCTCCATACTCCGTATGTCTCATAATATAGTCACTTAGGAGACACACTAAATGTATGTCTCCTAAGTTTACCTCTTAAGAGAGATACTGAGTATGTATGTTGCCTAAGTAAATACTTAGGCGACACACTAAATGTATGTCTCCTAAGTTAACCTCTTAAGAGAGATACTGAGTATGTATGTCGCCTAAGTAAATACTTAGGCGACACACTAAATCTATGTCTCCCAAGTTACTCTCTTAAGAGACATACAGAGTATATATGTCGCCTAAGTAAGCACAAAAACAAGTGTCAATCTATCAAACATAACTTATTTATTTTTGGTCAAAAATAGTGTTTTATAATATAGATAAGTAAACTATTCGAAAAGGTTAAAAATGATTATTTGTAATTTAATGTTTGTGAGCTATTGGATCAAACTTATACTCGCATCAAGATATCAAATTATCTAAAGATTCACTCACACACAAAATATACACACTAATTTTCTCCGTTAACGTACTACACATTTTTACTCTCTCGTCAACTTTTTAATTAAATCTTAGAATATCATAAATTTAAATTCAAAATTCAAATTTTAACACATTTGAAACCTATTAATCTATATCATTAAATATCAAGTTTGATAAAAAAAAAATTCAAAAGTATAATAATTTAATGGTTACAATATATATGCTATGGTGCACTTTAGTTATATAGCATTGGATATCTTTTATACACATAATAAGAATTCAGATTTTAATAAAATTTATATAATTAAAAGTTACTAATCAACACGGGCTTGAGTTTAATTTGTTAAATCTAAACTTTGATAAGATTAAAATATGATTTAAAGTGTTATTAAAAGATTAAAAACAAGGCATTTGTTAAACAAGGATGTCCAATTCGGTATATTTTAGTTTTCCTAGCATGAAAATTGAACTTATGTTTGGGTTGTTCAAAACTCTTTAGACTAGGCTAGACAGTGTGCTTAAAATTTAATAACTAATTAAAATTTAGTTGATTTAACTGACGATGAGGATGACGATAAGGATGACGATGACGATGAGGATCAAGATCAGGATTAAAGATCAGAGTGATGATGATGACTACAATTGATGTTGTACTGTTATTATTTGTAATTCAATCGATTGGTTTTATCATTGTTGTAAATGTTATTAATTAAGTGGACCATCACTTCTCTAGATGAACGGACCATCACTTCTCTACTACTAATTGAGTAGACCATCTCTTGGTACAGGTCCAGCCCATGAGCCTGACAGCTCCTCACAATACTCGTCTGAATATTCTCTTGGAGTTTTAACACTAAAAAAATCTTCTAAATCAACACTCACTAAAACCTTCATAATATAAATTCTCCATAAGCATCGGTTGTACATAATTGAAGAAGCTCAAAATCTCCTTAGGTCCCTTTCCAAAGAAAATAGAAGTAACTATGTCACTGATAATCGACGGCATTACATCTCGATTAATTAAGTGCAGGCTCGGGTTGTAAACTTTATTAATTAAGTGAAATAATTATCGTAAAATAGTTAATTCTTTTATATAAATAAAATAAATAAAAAATACAATTAATTTTAAAAACTGAAAACTCTTAGGCGACATATTAATATATGTATGTCTCCAAAGTACACTCTTAAGCGACATATATAAATTAGTAAGTTGCCTAAGATTTAAAAAAAAAAATTGAATTTTCCACCAAAAAAAAGAGAGGCAAAAAAAATTTACTATTTGAAATTTCTGCGAAAAAAGAGCCAAAAAAAAATCAACTTAGGCGACATAGATATTTCTGTATGTCTCTTACGAGTTAAAAAAAATTGAATTTTCCGCGAAAAGGAAGGAGGCAAAAAAAAAGTTTACTTAGACGACATAGGTAAATATATATGTCGCGTAAGAAATAATCTTAGGAGACATACATAAATATATATGTCGCCTAAGTTTATGGTATAAAACCCTCATGTTCTAGACCTAATTAATTTTTCTCATTCTCACCCCTCTCTCACCTCCTCCATCTCCACGCTGCCCCCTTCCCCAGCCATCATCGACCTTTCTCCCTCACCTGCTCCATCTCCACGCTACCCTATCACCCAGCCACTGGGTTCCTAGATCTTAGCCCTTGATTGCTCTCATATAAATACATCATTTTCCTCCTCCTTGCCCTAGAGAAGCCGCAGCCACACACATAACACACCACCGTACCCGAGCCCTTGTTTTTCTCTTCTTTCCCCTGTTTCTCTTTCTCTCTTTAGAAATTTGAAGAACAAAAGTTCTCCTTAGCCTTTCTTGTATTAATCTAGAGATTAGAGTGAATGCATATTGATCTCTTGCCTTGAAACAGTGATCCGATTTTATAGTTAGATCCTTTGTTGTGATTAATTCAAAATTTGGGGGTTTTCGGAACTTAAGATAGAAAATATTTTTGTGTATATTTTTTCTTCTGCTCTGCTGTATGAATCTCGGCTGTGGCTGTGTACACGGATATTTGCTTAGAGTTTTCGGCCTTGCTCTATAGTCGGTTGCCTTTATTTTCGGAGTTGTTGTGTCGTGTTTGGATCGGTGAGACTCGATTTTGCATTGCTGTGCATACGCGGTTAGTACTATTATTATTTCTATTGCTATTCTGAATCTGTTTTGCCACTACTTTGTAAATGTGTTCTTGGTTGAGATTTATTGTTGTATATCTTGAATTTGCACTATTGATTATTGCTGGTTGATTAGAGATCAACAATATAATTTGTAATTTCCTCCCCCGTGCACAGTTTAATTTAAGATAGGCAAATTTCACTTTGATAATGGTGGTTCATTAATGCTTAAGCACTCATACAATACAATGAAAATTGACGGAAAAATAAAATTAAATATACTACAGACCTTCCACTAATCATGATTAATAGTGGCCTCCAACATATATATATTTATAGCCGGTGGGACTTAAATCTAGAATTTTTCACCATCCGGACAAACCCACACTATCTAGCTAATAGTGGAAGGGGAAGGATTTGTTAAGAGGACTGATTTAGCATCATGTTGATTAGTTAATAGTATATCGGATGTGTTAATCCAAATTAAATATAGATATAGGTTGTATTTATATATATATATATATATATATCCTAGCTGCATATATTCTGCTATGTCTTGCATGCATTTATGGTAAAGAATTAAATCGCGCATATGAACACGGTAAAGAAAATCTCATAATAAATCACCCGGCTTCTCCTAACTATGTCTTGCATGCATTTATTTATCAAACTCATTAAGTCTTGACCTTACACTAGTAATCTAATTGTATTTTTTACATTATACTCCTTTTCTTTAATAGGATACTTTCTTTTTTTCATTGCATTATATTTGAAAAGGTAAAAACTAGATAAACACCAAATTTCTATAAGTTTGTCCAAATATTACAAGTATAAATGGTGTTAGTATTGAAAGGATAAGCTCACGAGTAATAAGTAACAACCCAAAGTAAGCTGCTTCAAGAACACAACATTGTTCCCCTTAAATCTCTCGGCCAATGTTAGCCCTGCAAACAAATAACATACAAGTGATTAATATATTGAAGTACTCAGCTTTACTTCACAATATGCATGGTCCACAGCTAAAAGAATCATCAGTTCATTAGAGTGAATGAAATAGAGTGCAAACCTGTGCAGATAAGGGGAGAATAGAACTATAGCAATAGCTTTCTCACTTCTTCTCATTGCTTCGACTTTGATTGATAAGGAGGAATCGAGGCATAAATCAAGCTCTAAATCAAATGGCTGGTATCAAAACGGGGAAAAAATTAATGTAAAAATATGATCTCTATTTACAACATAAAATTTTTACAATTAATTCAGCCATTGGAAATGTAAATATGCGAGTAATCATAGACACAAGTTGCACTCAAATGAGTTATGTGCATAACATAGCCAATTAATGCCCAAATTTTGCAATCTAAAAATTAATTTTCATTCTTAATTACCAAGCAGCAGTACCATACTACCATCTTCATATATCCTTTAAATTTATAGTGCACCATTCCAGAAACCAAAAACCCAAATGCATCAGTGTCATGGGAACTAGCTCAGTGCACATAATTAAACTAGTGTAACAACAGGACACAAGAAAAAAACAATTATTAGAACAAGTCCATTTTTGCACTGTAATGATAAATATATAAGTTGATTTAACATCAAACTGAGAACTTTGAATTTATATAAGTTTTGGAAAAACAATTTAGATATGAACTTACAGCACATGGATGAACTCTAAAAAGAGTATCCAAACTCTAAAAATCCCAAATTTGACCTAGCCCCAATTTGAACTCTGAAAAGGAAATTAAATATACCGATCAAATCCATAACTTATTAAATATCAAATAAAGGGAAGAAAAGAGTAAAAAGTTAATACTCATCAATTATACTGTCAAGTTTATTGCATTCTAGCTAGGTTTCATATATTACCAAACCATCATAATATATTGGTGAAATGTGCAGCTAAAAAAAATAAAAATTCCACTAGTTCTTCTAATGCGCTGCCTTATGCTTCGTAGGGTTTTTCCTCTCTCCAAACTGGTTCTATTTCATAGTTACATTCTGATTTGGTGATCAAGAGAAATAACTTGTGAAAATATCATAATCATTATGATTATTCTCATAAGATAATTTTAACATCCGAAACTTTGTAGTACTTAGCATCGTACTAAAGAGACATACATTGAAGATTTTAAAAAAAAGTAGGATATGGATACATTTGGTGTTTTGTTAGATACTATATATGTGTATATATATATATAGGTAGAATAGTACATAAAATCCTCCCCTCCACATTTACCAAAGAAAAACCTGCCATTCCCACTTTCATGAGTAAAACCCTTGAGGGTGAAGGTTGCCTACCACTAGGTGAACCTCTCTCCTCTTAAATTAGTACTTAAAAGTCTTATTTTTTGCTTACATGTTCGACATATTTTTCCTACTGTAACGTTAAAATGTATGTACTTATATCAATAGTTACACAAACATGAGAAGAATACAATCCTAGTAGCTTTAATTAGGGCAGTCTAAGTAAAGAAATTATTTATATCAATAGTTAACTGATATTTTCATGAGGTTTATTTATGAATTTTGTTTGATGTTGAGTTCAATTATTTTGATTTGGATTGTAATTTCAATTTCAACACTAGTACATTCTCTTTTAACTTTTAACCTGCACACTTTACTTATATGTTATTGTTATTTGCAGGCAAGAGTGAGAGCCGCCACCGATGAGGCCGTGGCGAAGTTAATGGCTGATCGGCCTGCCACCGAGGAAGGATCGGAGTGTTCGATCCAGCTCCCTCTTGATGAAGAGATTCGTATTATAGAAAGCGAGATCGGTTCTTCGAGAGGGATTAAGATCCAAGGGTTCGGGAGCTCTGTCGTCAAGGAGCCGAAGAAAAGAGGTCCCATGGAGTCAGTGCAGATAAACCTCCAGATGGCGGCACGGATCGAGCAGCAAGATGCAAGGATCGCGGAGCTTGAGGCGCGACAAAAAGCAGAGCTTGAGGCAATGGAGGCGAGACAAAAAGCAAACGATGAGGCGCGACAAAAAGCAAGTGATGAGGCGATGGAGGCACGGGTACGGGATCTAGTATCATTGATGATGGCGAATCTTCCTACGGGTGGTGGTACACCAAGAGAGGTTTAGTGATAGACTTGTTTATTTATAGACTATTTTGCATCTTTATATACAAACTTCTTTTTTTTCTTTTTATTGCTAGACTTATGGTATTTTTGTTCTATATTTAAATTTTGGCTTGTAATTAGACTCTTTGTACATTTTAATTTTGGCTTGTAAATATATTAGACTTTGTGCATCTCAATTTTGGCCTATTTTTGTGTGATTGAATTGTGTGTGAATAAACTAGTATCAAATTTATATTGCAGGTTGATTTGTAGAAATTTTTTTGTGTGTGAATGAATTGGTATCAGATTTTTAATACAGTTTGATTTGTAGAAAAGTGCAGGTGTGGCTGCACAATAATATAGCTTGTTATGAAGCAGGTCTGGAACCTCTTAGGAGACATACAAATTAAAGTATGTCTCCTAACTGGTGATCAATACCTTTAACCAAACAGAGTTATGCGATATACATACGTTTGTATGTCTCCTAAGTTAACTACTTAAGCCACATACAAGTATCGTATGTCTCTTAAGTGTACTACTTAGGAGACATACTCTATTGTGTATGTCTTCTAAGTGGTATACTTAGGCAACATACTCAATTGCGTATGTCTCTTCCGTGTACTACTTAGGAGACATACGTAATAGAGTATGTCTCCTAAGTGGTATACTTAGGAGACATACTTAATTGCTTATGTTTCTTAAGTCTTCCAATTAAGCTACAATAAAGTATGTCTCCTAAGTCAACCACTTAAGAGACATACTCTATTGCGTATGTCTCCTAAGTGTCTGTTTCAGGTAGTGTAATCCTCCTTTGTCAACAACGGCATCAAACGTGCCATCTACAAACTGAAAAGACAAAAAAATAAAAAATGAGAGAGAGAATGGGAATAAGGGGGAAATGGGGAGAACTTCAAAAGTTGAAATACTGGGCTTTGGAAGCCTAAAATGAATACTGTGGGCCTACAACAATGAAGCATCATTTTTAGTCCCAGGAGATGTTCGATTCATAGTATATACCATCTTTGTAATTTTGGTATTAAGTTGGGGGATCTTCCTTTTGTGCTTATCTATCGGGTTTGACTTGGTGGCTCCAAATATTCCAAACTTTTACATCAAAAACTGGACTTCCGAGATTCATTATCGAGTTTTTTTTCCCCAAGTATTACTCCCAGAAGATATAGTAATGTATTAACTTTATTTTTTGGTATGGAACCAAGAAAGCTCTCAACGTCAATTTCTTGAAACTTGTGACGCCTAAAAACCAAGGTTTGATGTCTTTCCTTTTTTCCCAGAAACACCTTTAATGGTAAGCGTTTGGCAAAAACCCATAGAAAGCCCCAAGGGCTCCATATTCTATTTTTATACAAAGGGGGGGAAAAGATCATCAAGCACTGAAAGAAATTTGGGGGAGAAAAAAAAAATAGATCATCAACACTAAAAGCATACGCCCTCAGATTGGTATAACCCGAACCAGCCCAGCGGAATCAACTACAAAGAGGAAATAACCCAGACTGTTGTGCGCACGGTTGTTGACAATGAGAGCTACCCTAGCTTCAGCTACTAATATTAGTTCCTCTAATGTCAGCTAATAAAGGTAACTGAAGTTAAAGGCCTCCATTATTAAATCTCATCATCCCACCTCAAGCAGTTATGTTCTCATCAAGAAAATCATCAGTGTTAAAGATTGATCAGACCTTGAAGAGGAGGCAGGGATACACCTAAGTCACTTACCTAACTTACACTGAAACTGTTTAAACAGACGATCAAAGCAACAACCCCGGAAAATTCTAGGAAGCTCAGTGGCCTCTTGGGAGTGTAATCATACATTATCACTGAAAGCTGCAACTTCAATTTAATAATGATATTGAGGGGAGTTATGGTAAAGAATATACCATTGCTATGCACTGCCAAACCACTGTTTAAGAAATGCCGTATGGCGTTGACCTTTGGGTTATGGATTGGTCAAAGCTTCCCAAGAAGAAGAAGACGAAGAAAAAGGCCACTGGAAGATGTTCAAACTTCAAACTAAGTGATCTTCCACTGGACATTCAAAAACACCTCATCCCCGAAAAAGAAAAATAATGTCCTGAAATTTCGGAACAAAACATTATCGAGGGGTTGAGTTACCTATAACAGCATCTTTAACTGAAGTTGATTCCAAACAATTCTCTAGACATCCAATCATAAGCGTAATATGAAAGAGTGGCTGAACTATAAACTAGATAGTAGACACATTAAAATTTCAATTTTTCATACAATGTTGCCTGTAGGACTACTGTTTTTTTGGGTAAAATTTGAATATCATTGCTGAAAAAAAAAATCAATACAGCCTAACTATAACTGCTCTCTATACAACAAAATCTATACACAAAGAAAGAAAGCAAAGAAAAGACAGCACTCACTATACAAGCAATTTATCATCTCTTAGATTGCATTCCCTGCAAATAAATCAGTTCTCGTAATTTCTAGCATATTTCCAGTCCGAAGTTGCTTCTCTTATGATTCCTTCAACTTGTTAACAAAGCTCCAAGCTTGTTTGTACAGGTGAGACCTAATGTCCGAACCACCTTCAGCAATCAGAACTGGCTTGGGAATAATAGGCAGGAACGAATGGTTTCAATTGGACATATTTACAAATTACAATTCATCAATTTCAGAGTTCTAAAAGCCTCATCTAGCCAAACTCCATTTATAAGGCTGAAGAAAATTTAGCAAATGATCCGCTTAAAGAGCTTAGAACGTGCCTTAGAAATTTCCTAACATAGAAGGATGTAAAGAGAGTGGGAAAGACGACTAAAGGTTTCTCTCCAACAGGGAGAAGTTTGGATCACGGGTCTCCAACCCTCTAGGCTAAGAAAACATGTAAACGAAAAGGATTTGGGAACTGATCTGATAAGAGTACGTTTCCCTCCATACAAGAAAAGTTAGAATTTCTAACCCTCTAATCAACATGTTATCTAGACTTTCCCAGCCTAGTATCCTGTTCATTTGTTCTTCTCTGTCTTTTTGCACCCAGAACCTAAAAATGTATACCACTGATAAACATTTTAAAGTAAGATCTATAAAAGTTTATTTAGTCACCTTAATATGGACAAAATTTAAAAGATGAATGAAAGAAACACCCATTAGAGAGCAATTAACTTGATTAAACAACAAAATAACTTAGGTGAACTGTTTCACATCATCCTCGGAACTCACTTTTCTTTCTCAGAGTAGCAATGCATCCACGGGTTGAACTAGGGATTTTCCTAAATGAGGTAATTTGTACTAATACTTTTTTCCCCAAAACTAGAGGAGAAAATATTTTTCTCCCAAAATCCAACATTACTTGAAATTTCATCTTTTCTTGTCTTCTTAGTCTTACTAATTACAAAACAAAGTTATTATTTTAACCTCATTCATCATATCCTTGTTCATCAAGAACAAGATAATTACTACAGTTAACTATTTTGGTTAAACATAATAGAAAAATAGGTGACCTCATAAATTTGAAGTACTATTCCCACTAAGATCAGTATGTCATCCTACTCAAAATCCATATTTCGCTCTCAGAATTTCAAAATATGCCCTTGTTGGTATTACCTTCAACCTAAACCATGACATCCCTTCTCGGTAATGTGATCACTCCTCTAAGAAATCATTTCATTACATTGTTTGTCGGTGGCATTTGTTTTGTTGTCAAAATCAAAATACTTAATCTGAAGTCTAAAGACTAAGCCTCCAAAAAAAAAATTGTTTCTTGTCCAAATGTAATACCTGAATAGAGGTTAAACATATTGCTTTGAACATTTTTCCCTCTTTTTATCTTTAAAAGGTTAGTTGATGATAAAATGGGTAGTAAAGTATACAACAATTCAGACTTCAGTAATCACATTAAGACGTACGAGACCGTTCTTAAGGATTCAGAGGCATATTAAGAGGTTGCATCTGAATTTTCAACACCTCAACTCACCTCTGAAGTCTGAATTTTGGGCTGATAAACTTAAGATGTGCAAAACAAACACACCCTCAATGAATTGAAGAATATTGGTACTATTGATTCAATCTACAATAACTATATATATATATGTTTTATTGCTTTTACAAGTTTGCAATTTCCAGTATTACATACAAATCATATATATTTGACTCATTTTGTTTATGCAAACCTGCATACTAGTCATGTCCATTACTCGCCACCTCATACCAGGCCGCAACTGCACATTTCGCCTCAACATTTCCGAGATTACAACTTTGGAGAAATCAATATTTGTTATATCGCGAAACCCGCGTCGTACAGGTGTTCAGAGAGTCGAGAATTGCCGCAACCGGGAACCAGGATCTGCGCCGAAGAAGAAGCTTCCGCTTCTCCGGCAGCGGCGGAGGAGGAGGAGTCCGGTGGTTCATCGGTGGAGAGGTGGGAAAGAAGGGGGTGGCGGAGTTGAGGCCAATCGGCGTAGCACTCGAAGGAGTCATCGGTACCTCGGATGCTGAAAAATTTGTCCCAGTTGTCTTTGCTGGTGAAGTCTCCTAGGGTTTTTAGCAGCTCTTCTTGTTGCTGTTGCTCCTTCTTCCCCATTTTCTTCTTCTTTTCTCACTCTCTGAGTTTCTCGTTTGTTTTGTTTTACGAAGGGTTTTTCCTTTTGAAGGGTTTACCTTGGGGAGGATGTGATTGTGTGACATGCCAAGTAAGTGGCACTGAGAAAGAGCCCATTCTAAAATTTAATTAAAAATATTTTTTAATATTTTTTTGTTTATTTTTAATATTTTTTTATTATTTGATGTTAAGTAAGTATTTATTAATATAATTTTTTGTATCAGCCGAATTTATATAATTATATTTGGCACTTATTAAGTGAGTTTTATTTAAAAAACACTCTAGTAATTTATTATTTAATATTAGGTAATTTCTTATAAATAAATTCTTCATAAATGAGGCGAGTGTGTGTCACTGCCCTCACTTCTCATCAGGCGAATCTTAGGGGTGTTCGTGATTAAAAATTTATCGTAGAGGTATTTTTGACAAGGAAAGTGTTTGTCACAAATATGGCGATTATAAATAACATTGCCCCTGAGAAATGGATTTTTGAAATTTTTTAGAATATTGGTAAAAGCACCCTCAATTTTCAGTCTACACATCTATTATTAAAAAATAACAAGGGTGCTTTAATTAACAATCTCTATTCCCTTCATCCTCTTTTTTTTAATCCAATTATAAACACAAAAACCATTTTCTTGTTTATTTCTTTCTATTAGAGAAAATTGAATCTCACATTATTGCTGTAACAACATATCAAAAGAATATCCAAGTATGGAATGAAAACCCATCTGTAGGTCAGAAAATACCCTAGAGGGGGGTGAATAGGGTTTTAAAAACTTAATGCGGAATTAAAACGTTTTTAAAATATTTAAGCAAAGCAACTTAGTTAAATAAGTTTATCAAGGAAAACAATCAATTAAATAATCAATCCCAAGAATAAGCAATAATATAAGTAACTTCAATCAATTAATATAACGAATAAATAAAGAGATTGAGTAAGAAAGATTGAACCAATTTGAAGTCGAAGATTTTTTGTCCACACGGTTCGGCTTGTTCACCCTACTCCGCGCTCGGTTAGTTTCCCGAGAATTTTCACTATAACCGATCTCCTTCAGGGTGAAGATCAAACCTCTACAAGTGTATTCTTCTCACACACTCTTACAAGTATTGAAACACTCTCAATACTCTCACAAGAAATCTCTCTTATTATTCTATGAGATACACCTCTCACAAATATGATTTGAATAAGTTTTGGTGGCTAACACTAATGTACAATATCTCTTTTGTGTATAACAAAATACAAATGAAGCTCACACTAAGAGATATCAAAATTGATCAAAGTATATAGCTCAAAAATGAAGAATATGATCAATAAAATGAATTGAATACTTGAATAACTTTGTATATATGTAAAATAAGTTTTTAGAATGATTCAAGTGTATTAAAACATGTCTAAGACATCATATTTATAGCTTACAAAATCATATGGCCGTTGGGGATGATTAAGAGAGGTTTTGGCTCTAAGGTATATATTTTCAAACTTTCCAATAGCTAGTTTTGACAAAACAATTTAAAATTATTTTGTTAATTTCTCCCAATTAGACCGTTGGATCATGCTCAAATTTTAGTCAAAATTTCCAAGAGATGTTGTCTAACTACTATAAAAATTTCAAAATGATCGGCGTTTGGGAAGGCCTCCATTTTACCGTTAGATCAAAACTGGGCAAAAATTGAGCGAATTTTAAACGAAAAATAAAAATATTTTTCCAATTTAATAATTTAGTTCCAAATAAAATTCTAATCATTTGTGAACCTCAAAGATATATTTCTAAGATACTTATTTTTATTATAGCTTAAAATATGATGAATTTATTTTGAAACACGGTTTTTGTAAAATGATGTTTTTCAAATAAATTCAATTTCAAGCTAGTTTGAATTAATCTTTAAAAGATGCAAGAATATGTTTGAGTTATAGGAATTTGATCAATAAAGTATCTTTATATAAAATCTAAGCACTCACTCCATTTAATGATAATTCGAGTCTTCGTAATGCTTGATTTTCTTGTGCGTATCTTTACTTGTTTGATGTTCTTGATCCTTTCTTGGTTTTAATTCTTTGTGAAGCACATGGAGATCATTTGAGTTCATTTCTTGTGAGTGAAAGCATTTGTGAAGCTTGTGTGAGATTTGCTTCGGTTTGAAGTTACACTTGGTCGGAAGATATGTCGGTTAAAATGGCTATTATCATTGGAACAATCGAGTTAAATAACACTTTATTAACTTATTGTAATTATCAAAATATGATTAATTGACTTTAAGGTCAACAATCTCCCCCTTTTTGATGATGACAATAGAGTTAATGTGTGTTTATAAAAAGATAATAATTTTAAGCATATGAATAATATGCTCCCCCTAAATAGGTGCGTAGATAAAAATATACAAGCAATTATTAAAATGAAAAATACTTGCATAGATAAGATAAACAAACTAGTAGTTCTTAATCAAGTATAGCATAATAAAATAAATGATAAAATAAACGAGTGTGTACGTATACCATTATCACTCATGACACACACACATAACAACTTAACCGAAAGTATAAGTTCGAAAAGTACTTAAACAAATAGACAAACAAGTAGTTCTTGATCAATCATAGAATAATAAAATATATAATAAAATAAACGAGTGTGTATGTGTACCATTATCATCATGACACACACACATACTTCTCCCCCTTTTCTTCATAAAAAAGGAGGGAATCAATAATTATCAATCTAAAGCTGCAAAAATACTTGTTAATACTCATAATAATGTGTGTTTACAATAACAAGCATAAATAGCATATAAATAATATGTTCCCCCTCAATTCATGCAAAGATGACAATTAAAAAGTATTGAAAATATTCGAGATAGTTTAAAATATATATATATATATATATATTTAAATAAAGCTTTCAAAAGTATGAATGTAGAAATTCATTTAAAGCATTTAAAATCTTACCATAACATTTAAGTCAGTATAAAAAATCTTACCACAGCAAAAAATAAATAAATAAAAAAAAAATCTTACCATAGCAAAAAAATCTTACCTTTTACCGCAATATCAACATTATGCACATTTTCTCCCCTTACGTTAACATCAAAGAGGGATCTAGACCGTGCTAGGGCGGTGGACTCTAGATGCACGCGGCGCTGTATTTTTGACCTTTTAGGATGACAGCTTTTCTTTCGGGATTCTTTTAATTGCTAGATGCCTCTTGTCTCTTCTTTCTTGTTGTCTTCCTCGAGATCCATTTTTCTTATAACTTTTATAAGAGGTACCCATGAGTAAGGGAAAGCAAATCACAAGTATGCCAAATACCTTCCGTTGTATAGGTTCGTCTTGTGCTGCTTGCACGTATAAACGCAAGAAATGTCAGCCATGGTGTGAATATGCACAAATTTTTATGGATGTGATTAGTCGTCAAGATTATCGTACAATCTTCACCGTTTTTGGGGTAAATAATGTTGCACAAATTTTGCAAAATATTCCCGAACATCAATATCTTGAGACTCTCTATTCATTTCTTTTTGAAGCTAAGGCGAGAGTCGAGAATCCCAGTAAAGGCTGTACTGCGCTTATTGTTTCTCTTGAACAGAAGGTACAAGAGTTACAATCACGAGTGACTGCATTAGAGGCTTTGCAATCACGAGTGACAACATTAGAGGCTCGATTAGGAGAATCTTCTAGTGCTAACCAATGCTTTTCTTTTGCTCCTCCTAGAAGTTCTACAGGGCCCCTATCGTTAGTAGAAAATGTTGCACCTGAAATTCTTCCGACTACCGGAAATCTTTCAGACCATGGTGCTTTTCGAACTAATGCGGGTTTGCTGGCATATCTGACTCTGTCAGATTACCAAGCTGCTTTGGAAGGCCATTCATCACAATTTTTTTAAAGTGGTACTATTGCGGAGGTTGCCGAGCCAATGAGTCCTGATTGGACAGCTCTATTAGATATGGAGCATAATTTTGTTGATTATTCTTCTTCTAGTCTCGATGTTGTTCTGAATTTTGATGCTGATGATCTTCAGATTCTGTTCCCTTCTTTTCTTTGAATGATAAATAATAATTTTTAAACTGCAAATTATTGTTAGTTTATAATAACATGCAAAATGAAGACTTATGTTATTTACCAAGTTGACAAGCATCACAAATTCTATCTTTAATAAGTTTAGTTTTAGGCAATCCTTTAACTAATTCCATTTTAGATAATTTGTGAACTAAATCCGTATTAGCATGACCTAATCTTCTATGCCATAACTAAGAAACATCATTCAATACGGATAAACATTTAACATCTTGTTGAGACAAATCATCAAGTTCAAGAATATATACATTATTAGATCTATAAGCAACAAACAAGATATAATTATCACTAATATTTTTAATAATGCAACATTCAGATTTAAAAATAATTTTATAACCTTTATCACACAATTGACTAATACTAAGCAAATTATGTTTTAAACTATCAACTAGTAGAATATTATCGATATAAGAACATTTCTTACAAACTTTACCTATACCAATAATTTTACCTTTGGCGTTATCTTCAAATGTGACGTTGCTTCCTTGTTTAGGAGTGAGACTCAAGAAATTTCTCTTTTCTCCCGTCATGTGTTTCGAGCATCCACTATCCAATAATTATTTTATTTTTCTATCTTTTATTTTCATGCAAACCTACACCAAAATCTTAAGCAACTTCTCTTTTGGTACCCAAAATGTGTTGGGTCCCTTTAGGTTAGCAAACATAATGGTTCCTTTTGGAACCCAAGTAAGCTTCCTTTTAGGGAAACTTTCATTTCGATAAAAACAATGATCCACATAATGAGTATTTCTTCCACAATATGAGCAAAGATGAGTGGGATCATGAGGTGTGTATGTTTTAAAAAAGTTTTTGTACTCTTTTTGGTTGTCAATTTGATTATAGCCCAGACCGGCTTTATCGAAAACACACATTTGCATTCCTAATAATTTATCTAAGTTATCCTTTCCTTTGGTGAACTTGGCTAGACTATTAGTTAAGTCATCCACTTGATCTTTCAATTTGACATTTTCTAATACAAGTGTGTTTGGAGTTTCTTTCTCCTTTCTTTTCTTCAAAGTATTGTTTTCATTTTTCAAAAATGCATTTTCTTTCTCAAAGTTTTCACACTTGCTAGAAATAATCAAATTTTCCTTTTTGAGGCTATCATACATTTTAGACAAATTTTTAAACTTTTTATGCAATTCATCAAACATATCATATAATTCTCCATAGTCATTCTCATCATGTATATATTTATTAATAGATGCATTATCATCACTAGATGAGTCATAAGAAGAGTGTACCTCATCGTCTCTTGCCATAAGGCAAAGATTTGCTGTTTTCTCGTCGCTAGAATCGGCATTGGATTCACCTTCTTCGGAATCACTCCAAGTACCTTTGAGGACGTGTCGTACTTGCTTGAAGGCTTTGTCTCTTTTGTCTCTTCTTTCCTTTCTTCTAACCGGGCAATTTGTTTTGAAATGCCCTAGTTCATGACAATGGAAACACTTCTTTTCTTTTTCATTTTTAACTCTTGGTTGAATAGATCGATCATTGTTCCTTCTTGATGACGGATCAAAGTTGTTTTCTTTACCTTGAAATTTCTTCTTCTTGGCTAGAAATTTTATGAATTTTCTAGAAAGAAGAGTCATATCCTCATCTTCTATCATCAACTCTTCATCATTATCTAGTTGAGTTGCTTTGAGAGTTAGAGACTTTTTGGCTTTTGAATCACTTTCTTCTTCTCTTGCCAATTCCTTCTCATGGGTTTTAAGTGAACCCAAGAATTCATCCATGCTTAGCATCTTGAGATTTTTAGCTTCTTGAATAGCCGTTACTTTGGGTCTCCATTTTTTGGGAAGAGTTCTAAGAATCTTTCGAATCTTATCCTCATTAGAATATTCCTTTCCAAGAAGATCTAAAGTATTAGTAATAATAGAGAACCTACTATACATAGAAGCAAGTGATTCATTAGGCTCCATTTTGAAAAGTTCATAATCATGAACGAGCATATTAATATTATCATCCTTAACTTGTGAAGTTCCTTCATAGGTAACTTCTAATTTATCCCAAATTTCTTTGGCGGTTTGACAACTAGAAATCTTGTTGTATCCATCTATAGTTAATGCACAATGTAGAGCATTCAAGGCTTTAGCATTAAATTGGATTTTCTTAATATCATTCTCATCATATTCGGAAATAGATTTATGAGTGACTATACCATTTTCATCGGTTTTGGTAATCTTATAAGGTCCAATGAGTGTAACCTTCCATTGTTCAAAATCACTAGCTTGAAGGAAAGTACACATACGACTTTTTCAATAACTATAATTTTTGCCATCAAATAAAGGTGGTCTAGTGGTGGAAGAACCTTCGTCAATTCCGGTTCCTTCATAAATAAACATGATCGTAAACTCTAAGATTGTTAAATCAAAACAAGAGCATAACCTCTGATACCAATTGTAGGTCAGAAAATACCCTAGAGGGGGGTGAATAGGGTTTTAAAAACTTAATGCGGAATTAAAACGTTTTTAAAATATTTAAGCAAAGCAACTTAGTTAAATAAGTTTATCAAGGAAAACAATCAATTAAATAATCAATCCCAAGAATAAGCAATAATATAAGCAACTTCAATCAATTAATATAACAAATAAATAAAGAGATTGAGTAAGAAAGATTGAACCAATTTGAAGTCGAAGATTTTTTGTCCACACGGTTCGATTTGTTCCCCCTACTCCGCGCTCGATTAGTTCTCCGAGAATTTTCACTATAACCGATCTCCTTCCGGGTGAAGATCAAACATCTACAAGTGTATTCTTCTCGCACACTCTTACAAGTATTGAAACACCCTCAATACTCTCACAAGAAATCCCTCTTGCTATTCTATGAGATACACCTATCACAAATATGATTTGAATAAGTTTTGGTGGCTAACACCAATGTACAATATCTCTCTTCTGTATAACAAAATACAAATGAAGCTCACACTAAGAGATATCAAAATTGATCAAAGCATATAGCTCAAAAATGAAGAATATGATCAATAAAATGAATTGAATACTTGAATAACTTTGTATATATGTAAAATAAGTTTTTAGAATGATTCAAGCGTGTTAAAACATGTCCAAGACATCATATTTATAGCTTACAAAATCATATGGTCGTTGGGGATGATTAAGAGAGGTTTTGGCTCTAAGGTATACATTTTCAAACTTTCCAATAGCTAGTTTTGACAAAACAATTTAAAATTATTTTGTTAATTTCTCCCAATTAGACCGTTGGATCATGCTTAAATTTTAGTCAAAATTGTCAGGAAATGTTGTCTAACTATTGTAAAATTTTTAAAATGATCGGAGTTCGGAAAGGCCTCCATTTTACCATTATATCAAAACTGGGCAAAAATTGAGCGAATTTTAAACGAAAAATAAAATTATTTTTCCAATTTAATAATTTAGTTCCAAATAAAATTCTAATGATTTGTGAACCTCAAAGATATGTTTCTAAGATACTTATTTTTATTATAGCTTAAAATATGATGAATTTATTTTGAAACTCGGTTTTTGTAAAATGATGTTTTTCAAATAAATTCAATTTCAAGCTAGTTTGAATTAATCTTTAAAAGATGCAAGAATATGTTTGAGCTATAGGAATTTGATCAATAAAGTATCTTTATATAAAATCTAAGCACTCACTCCATTTAATGATAATTTGAGTCTTCGTGATGCTTGATTTTCTTGTGCGTATCTTTACTTGTTTGATGTTCTTGATCATTTCTTGGTTTTGATTCTTTGTGAAGCACATGGAGATCATTTGAGTTCATTTCTTGTGAGTGAAAGCATTTGTGAAGCTTGTGTGAGATTTGCTTCGGTTTGAAGTTACACTTGGTCGGAAGATATGTCGGTTAAAATGGCTATTATCATTGGAACAACCGAGTTAAATAACACTTTATTAACTTATTGTAATTATTAAAATAGGATTAATTGACTTTAAGGTCAACACCATCTACAACTCAAAGGAAAAATGTTTCAATAAAAGTCTATATTTATCAAATTATGTTTATTGAATGTAAATATTAGGCTGAGAAATCGTTATTTTCAAAATCTAAAAAGATATATATATATATATATTGAGTTAAAAATTAAGTAGCTAATTAAGGCACCCTAGCTATTTTTTTTTTTGACTAATCATTTATATCAAAGACAGTTACATGGAGCCAGACATAGAATTCTGTTGTCCTATCTAACAATGAACTACATAATTCGCTGACCAAAGAGATGGATAAGTAAGTTTTGCTTTGCGTCACCCTCATGAGAGTCTCCCAACCGAACTGAACCACCGAACCGAGAGAGCAGCTTTAGCTTCCTTCTGCGTCACCAACCATACGAACCATATGCATCTCCAACCACCCACATAAGAGGTGGACATATCTCCAAGTTCCAACCACCCATATAAGAGGTGGACATATCCAACCACCCACAAGGCACCCTAGCTATTTTTTAATAATGGGTTTGTAGACTATAAATTATGGGTGCCTTTACCGACACCTAATTTTTTATTCTATATGACAATAATTAAATAGACTTCATAATATATTACTATTTGAATTAATTGTATTTTAAACATAGAGTGCCAATTAAAATAGAAATGTCATTATTAGTGAAATTTTATTTAAAAGTTTTCTATTTACACAATTATATTACCAAATAGACATAGAAATGCATTAAAAACACTATATCACATGGGATATAAATAAATTTATAGAAAATACTATTAGAGATGGCCTAAAAAGCAATAGCTCTTGGGATGTTTTCGCTTTCGATCAGGATAAAAGTTAGGAAACTCATATTCAAATCGAATTTGAAAGTTTAGTTTCAATTTTTAAATCTTCTAAACTTAAATTTGAACCAAACTTTTCAGTTCAGTTTGGGTCTGGTTTCATATTTTAAAAAAAAACTAAATATATTGTCAAATAACATTTATTTTTGTTAGAAAAATACATATTTTGGATTATAAAAATATTAACCTTTTTTAATTATAATATAACTTCAATATTTATTATAGACCAAATAATTCGGTTTAGGTCGGTTCAGTTTTACGATGCTACACCCTAAACCTGAACCAAACATATTCAGTTTCGGTTTGGTTTCTTTGCTTCGGTTTCCTCTTTTTTTAGTTTGATTTTTTACGGATTAGTTCGGCTTGGTATAGTTCAGTCGTTCAGTTTTTAGGTTTTCTACAACACGCCTACTCGCGTCTGACAAAAATATCAAATAAAATTTAAAACATCAAATTGAATAATTTGTGGGATTATTCAATCTAATGTTATATGGGATAAACTATATTTTATTTTATATGAAGTTGAGACAAACATGAGATTAAGGCTCCGTTTGATAAAAACATGGAAAATGAAACTAAAAACAACTAATTTGGGTGTGAAAATGGAAAATAAGTTGAGGCATATGATGAGATCCTTTCTATCTCATACTCATTTTTGTGCGTATATATCCTCCATTATTCTTTAATATTTTGTGGAAAAAATTTCTCCACCATCACCTAAAGAAAATTTTGTCATGGAAAAAAGCAAAAAGTAAGAGTTAATTTCATCACATTTCTCAACTTATTTTCCGTCTTCTCACATAAATTAGTTATTTTTCTTTTCATTTTCCATGTTCCTATCAAACGGAGCATAAAATATTTAATTATATCCCCCCTCTTTATTTGGCATATTAAACATAGCCTTAGTGCATTATGTTATTATAGTAATAATACATATGCCTACAACACAACCATATATAAAATAAGTTAATTTTACTTTGGGGAGAATTGTGAAACAATTGCAAATGACGAGCTTGAGCATGTTTGGCTAAATCCCTTACTCGACTGAAAATACGAATGGACTAGCCTTCTATCCATTTACTAATAGTAATATGGAGGAAATTCTCCCTTTCCTCCGTAATTCTCCTAAATATCATTATTGCTAGAGTTATTAACTATGCCTTGTCTTCTCTCCACAACATTTTCTCTTCTTTTCTTTTTGCAATCCAAATGCATGATTGTTTGTATCCCTCTCATTTACTCTTTGAATGTATCTCTTCTGTTAACTCTCATTCTCGAACATTCCTGAATAAGTATTATATATATGTGTGTGCGTGCACCCATATGTTCTCTTGCTGCTATAAATAATTACTTTATTAATTTATTTATTTTTATCTTATTGTAATATGATATCTGGTTTTATTGTGTGCCTGAACAAGTAGCACACTAGCATTTTAAGGTCTATAGCACACCAACCTTTCTAGTCTCATTTATGTAGAAACCAACCTTATACGAGATAGCATTAAACCTATATATGTTTAGGGTGAGTAATTTGCATGATGGATAAAAGGTTATCTTCTGAAAAATGTATACAAATATAAAAGTTATTTTATTTGAAAATAATCATGTGTCTAAATTCCTCTTTAATTAAAGTGATATAATTTCAAAAGTGATTTTGATAAAAATTATTTGAGCAATTTTCCAAATGATCAAATATCAATTAACTTTGATAATTAGATCCTAATCACTCTCACACACATTTTATTCACTTGAATATTTTTGAAACTCTTGAATGCATTGAGATGAAGCTCTTGAATATTGTTTT